>APFE030904005.1:154184-194759 GCA_000404065.3 Pinus taeda | reverse complement strand
GTTCATTTATGTAATGTAAAGGAGGTTTCCCCCTCGAAGAGGCTGAATTTTAAGGCGTTGATCTATCTTTTCTATCTTTTTCTTGAGCTGGTTTCATAACATCCATTTTTTCCCTGTCAGTTTTTCGGCCTCTTGTAGATCTTCTTACCGAGGTTTGGGACTCTCCTATTTCTCCCTCTTCTGATTTGTCTGTTTCCTGCTCTTCTTCCTCCTCTTCTAAAATCATACCTTTGGGATCTTTAGCACTTGTTCCTTTGAGGGAGGCTGAGGGAGTACCTTTGCTTGAAGGAGCTATATTTTGGATCTCGATCTCCTGAGTAGCTTCTATCTCCTTTTGGACCACGACCCCCTGGGTGTCCTCTGGTTGCAAACTCAGAGGATCGAACTTATTTTCTAGAGTAGGCTTGGGCAGGATCTGCTGAGCAGTGGCCTGGTGAGGCCCTTTGCCATTAGGGCCTCCCGGCTTCTGATTCTTGAGATAAGGTTTGGATCGCTTGACTTGTTGGTCGGGCAGCCTCTGGCGAAGTGGCCATAAACATGGCATTTCCGGCATTTGAAGGGCAGCTGCTCATAGTCCAGTTTCTGTAAATGCGTCCAATTTCCGACCTTTATTGTGATGGCCTCTGGTAGTCCCACCTCCAGGTCTACTTCTACACAGATCCTGGCACAGTCATATTGGTCTTTATTGTTCGCTCGATCTATGAATTTCTCCAGAGCATTTCCAATGCGCCTCAGAGAGTCCCAATTCCAACAATGCAATGGGAGATTTGGAAGTCTGACCCACACTGGGACTGCTTTGGGCACATCTACTGCCGGATCGATGTCCGGGGTCCATTTATTCAAATATAAACCCTAAGGGCCCATGGCCGTTTTGGAAGATCAGGTCTTTGTCATCCTTTGAAGTGAATTCGAAGAGGAAGTATCCTCTCCCCAAAAAGTAAGAGGTGACACTTTCTTTGATCAACGACGCCCAGTTTCTGTTGACCCAACTCTCAGTGGATTTTGGGGATGGCCATAGCCTAGTGAATTGACCGATGAGAGCCTGTTCGGCCAAAGACAGAGCAACTTGGATTGGGGTTTCTGGAGGAAGGGAGATCACAGGAATATCGTCCAGTTTTTTTACAAATTTCGCAGCTTCAGTATTTTTCTTCTTAGGGAGCCCAGCCAGGAGCCGATTGAAGGCCTTAGAAGGCGAGATCGGCGGAGGAGGCGGAAGAGTCGCCTAGGGAGTGCCTAATCCCTCCATGGTCTCAATCCCAAGGATCGGGACTGTCAAAATCCAGCAACTCGATCCATGAACCAGTCCGACCGTAGCATGCAGAAAAGCTTCAGGCGGACACGTTCGCAGGAATCAGGGCGGCAGAGGGCGGGCACCCTCGTTGTCTGCAGATCGCGCGAGATGCAAACCTTGAGGGTTTGCAGAGCCGAAGGATGCAGAGCGCGCGAGGTCAATATCCCTTCTCCTAATGACTTTTCCTAAGTGATTATTATTATTATTATTATATGTTTCGCTTTTTTTTTTGGCAATGTGAGTTGTATTATATGAATTGATGTTTATTAACATTTGCTAGCCATTTAATTTATATGGCTACCCTAGTCCCTATCTAAGAGGTGCCTAGGAGGTAGTGTTTAAAAAAAAAAGAATTTAGAAATTAACGCATAACATATGATTGGGTTTGGAATTTGATGGAAATTAACTCTTCATACATGTTGCATTAATGGGATTAAATCTCTCTACTTGGAGGTTGGAGCTTCAATTCACCCATTGGGTGGGGTCACTACTAGATGTTTGAAGCTAGGTTGATTTCCTCTACCACATAATTGGACGCATTGAACTTAATTCGATTTCCAATTATGAGAATATTCTAGAATCGAACAAATATTAATGAGGCAAATTTTTTGACCTCACTCCTATTTGTCCAATTCCAAAATATTCTTAGAATCAGTAATCCATATAAGGATGGCTAGATGGAGATTGGCTATTAAGTGATGTTGTAAAACTATAGTGGCTGCCAAAAAATTGCTTGCTACTTGCACTATTTATCCTGTCTATTATGGGGTTCAATTTTATTTGAATTGAAGACATGAGAAATGATATGAACAAGTCATCATAGTCTTGTAGTGGTAGCTTGTTCCATGCTTTTTCCAGTTATTTGCATAGTGATATTGAAAGACCTAAATAATTTTTGATCAAGTTTTTAATTTCAAATTTACTTTGCTCATCTATTGAGAATTTGGTGATGATCACTTGTTTTTTGTACTTTTCATTTTACGTTTAGTGAGAATTAGTGAACGTTATATATATATATAGATTAACAATTAAAGGTTGATATGGATATAAGCCATTCAGAAACAACATTTGTCTAGTTTGATGGCATCGAAAATGTAGTTGGGGTCAAGTGATACTCGAAAGCCATGACAAATAAATAAAATTTAGGAAGTTGGTGGATGACAGGACCGTTGAGTACTTGATAAAAGTGGTTTCTTGTCAACATTCCCATGATTCCCATCGAAGTGATTCTTTGGTGGGCCATAAGATATAGGTCACTCAAAACATAATTACCGAATTTGAGTAGAACTGCCACGAATTCCCCTTACTATTTGGTTGAAATAGACAGGATCCAAAAACTGTTGTTATTAACTTTTGCAAAAATGTATTAATTATGTTTTTAAATATTTTCAAATTATGACATGCTAAAACATATTAACATTACACTTATTTTGTTTAAAATTGTGCAAATTCATAACATATGAATGCAAAAAAGTAACGAAGAACCGCGGTTAGAAAAAAGATTTATCATTGGAATTGGGAACAACAACTTACTTTGATACAAATTCCCTTGCATCCATCTTTTAGAAGCAAAAAAAAGTATCTACCATAAAGAAAAAAAAATAAATCACAATTGTAGAACAAAATCTAAGAAACATTATGCAAATACTTAGATTTGAAATAATGGCCATTAGCCTCCTCTAATGCTTGCACGTCAAATTTACAGTTTCAAAATTTTTTTACCTCTCAATTTTGACATTGTAAATATTTTATTCATTCTTAAATATATTTAAGAAGTAAAAATACTTTCCTCCTAATATCAAATTCCACTATTTTCATTGATCCTAAACTTTATCCAATCAAGGGCATTTATGGAATGTGTAGATATATAATTGTAATTTATAAACACATCATTCATAATATTAATTAATATATATTAATAGAAATATATTATTCTTATAAAATAAAATAAATTATTATATATTTAATTATATTTAATATATAATATATATATATTATATTTCAAAATTATAATATTGATAATAAAAATAATGTATTTGGTTCAATAAGTTTGACTTATTATTATTATTCAATTTTTAAGGTCACAACCAAGTCACTATGAGATTCCCTTGTTTGTGGGACAAGGGACCCACCTCCACGCAACGATTTGACTGTTAAGTTTACAAATGCATACATACTCTACCCCCTCTAGTTTTGAACCTGTGACTTTTTAGGAGGAAACACATGCTCTTAACCATTAAGTGATTAGCAAACAAAAGTTTGAGAACAAATTCATAGCAAGGCTAATTGATGGAGATAGTTTTTTACCACAATATTTAGAATACATTATTGTTATATTAACTTAAACCATAATGCATATAACTTAGTTTTTGTAAGTGTCTAAAAAATATTTATTTTTGTAGAGATGTAGTGTCTCAAATATTTTTTTATCATCATACATATTTGCATTATATGGTAATAATAATAATCATACATATTTGCATTATATGGTAATAATAATAATGATAATAAATTATTAGAGTTTTCTCTTTCAAATCATTTTTTAAAAATTTATTTTTAATAGTTCTTATTATATATCTCTATAATATACATCTATTCTATATATAAATACTATATATATAGATATATATATATAATATATATATATATATATATATTATTATATATTTATTATATATATTGATTATATATTGTATTTTCACAGATAATACACAATATTAGGTTATGTTTATCTATGTAATGTATTGTTCACATTATTTTATCCTTCTATCAAAGATTGTAAATGTTGATAATATTTCAACAAATTGTGAGAGGTTTTCTAAAAGTAGGGACTAGTTTCTTTGCAACTAGTGCTCTTGTTTTGCTTTGTATCTTCTAATTTTCTAATAAAGAGCATCATAAGTGGTATTAAAGCACTTTCCTCTACACATACTTTAAAGCATTTTTTTTTTTAAGTCCAGAGACATGTTAGGGCATCTATAACCAACAAATGACATATCATTTAGTGAGTAAAGCTATGGTAAGGGAAGCATACATGTAGGGCATGTAAGAGATTTCACCTTGTTGGACACCATTGTCCCTTTAAGTACTATCACATCAAATAAAAACCTATATAAAGAATTTCACTCCCACATACCTAAGGTACACCAAAAGTCCTCTAGGTACCTTGAAACTAGCTTTAGATAAGTCAATCAACCTTCTAGCTACTATAGTGGTGTGAGCAATAACACTTAAAAATATTATTTTCTAAAACCTAAGTAATTAGGTAGTACAACTAATGGTACAATTGAGTTCCCTTAGTTAGAGCATTGAGAAATTAGGCCAAGCATTATTGTTGGGTCTTACATGTATATTGGAGAGTTATAACACATAAACCTTCCTTCTTGTTAAGACCTTACAAAACTTGCTCCTTGTTTCCATCATTAGAAACTCATACTAAAAAGGTTGTCTTGAAAATTTATACATGTAGTCATTGGAAACCCCAGTTCCTATGAAAATTATAATATTTAGAATTTGAGCACTCTATCTACATATTATTATTTAGATGGAAGTATAATTCCATAGGAGTAAAAAGGAAAATGCGGTCCTCAAAACATGCTTAGTTGATACCTATCTTAATAAACTCCTTGTATCATGCTAATAATCAAGGTAACATTCTCCAAGAAGCATTTTTTGGTGGACCCACTTAGCCCATTACCTAACAAATATCTCAATAGATCCACTAAGTAACATTTATCACCTTGGTACCATTCTCCAATAACCTTTATTTCGTGGATCCCCCTTCATATGGATATTGAGACTACAATTTCCCAAAATGAGCCTTCACCTTGGAAACTTCGTGTAAGGAGTTGCAACACCAACTAGGTTGAACCCATTCCTTTGCTACACAAAACTTGGCTTCTATCAATGTCAATGGAAACAAATAGGACTTAATCTCATAATAGTTGGCCCAAATCATGAAAATGTATAATCAATTCAAGGAACAACCATTCTCATTAGAGGGAGTTGTATCATCAATTCCCATGGGGCCTGACTATCACCAATTTGTTTTTGATAGCATGGCTTATATGTGGCATCATTTCTTAAAGTGGATCTACACAATTTGATGGTTTCAATCCTATAGGCTAGGTGACTCAAATGGAACATTATTTTTTATTTTTATTTTTATTTTTAATTAATTAATTAATTTATTTTTGTTTTAATTTTTTCTTGTGCATGGAATCACCAATTCTTGATGAAACTTCATGTAGGTGCCTTATACATAGATCTTGGAAGTTGGAAATGGCATTAGAACTCCCATAGGGGTTAAATTGCTTAGACACAATTTGTCATAGAACTATATGAAAAATTTGAACCAGACACTCATTATTTCAGCTACCTAACCAAGCTTAAACAATTTAGCATAGTTGAAAGGTTAATTTTAGATACCTTCTGTAGGGATGCTTTATTGATGGTCTAAAGAAAGATATGCGTGACCAAGTCTTAATGGCTCTCCCTACTTGGTTATAATCCTCTCAAATAGCTAGGGAATCCCCAAAAGTGGTGAATGCCTAAATCAAAATACCATCCTTTATTCCCTATCCAATATACCACAAATCCATATCATTTATGTCATCTCAAGATTAAAAGTTAACTTGTGCTGAAATGGTGAAGCACCAACTTAAATGTAGCTACTACAATTGTGTCGATATATGTTATTAGGGCATAGATGTAAGAGGAACAAACTCTTTGTGGCCATTTTAGAGGACATTTTAAAGGATGAAATAGAATCTATAGCTTAGGAACCTCTGCCTTTACTAGTTGAAGATAACCCCCCTCTAATTAGCTAGATGTGGCATCTCCAATGTAACAATCCCTAGTTGACTTTCCATGTAAATAAAATAAGACCAAGGTCATGGGACACATATTCCAAGTTGAATGGTGGGCAAGCATTATAGTGAGCATCACTTATGGTTTATTAATGGCCATGGAAATTGGCAAAGGAAAAGAGGCAATAAATGGCATTTGATTAAGGAAATAAAGGAAAATAGGTGAAAAGGAAGGTGAAGAGGCACAAATATGCATGCAAGGGAAATTAGAGAGAAAAATGAAGGAAAATGAAGGGAAAAGGAAAAAAGAAAGGAGAGACACGAGACATCAATGGTAAAAAGACATTACAGAAATAATTGACAACTTTTGGTTAGTTCAACTTTTGATCATTTTTAGAAATAAGGCTCTAAGAGAAGAGAGAGGGAGCACTTAGAAACAAGAAAGAAGTAAGTCAGGGACAAATAGAGGAAAGCAAGGGAGCACAAGGAAAAGTTGGAAGAGCAGCTACTACAGGAATCCATTGCAGGTAACAGGTTGCATGTGTGATTCATTGTTGATATTTGGATGCATGGTACATGCATGTGGTTGTTTGGTTATTTCGTTGTCATTGTCATGGGATTTGCGTGGATTGACAATGATTTCAGCCTTGCCTTTCCATTTCCTAGATAGCCATGATGTAGTGGGTTATCTATTTTGATTAAGCTTTGGATGGCCAGTAAACTTGGATCCTGGATGAGGTGGAGATGGGATTTCTCCTGGAACTCTTGACGGATGGATGGAGATAGGAAAATTCCTCTAGAGATGGTGAAGGAAGTTGGAGGCATCCAAGCTTGTTTTGATATTAGTGATTTCTAGACTGGTTTAGGTGAAATCAACATGGTTGAGGGAAGAGGTGGTTTAGCCTGTGGAAGCCCTGGTTGGTTAGATTTTGATTTAACCCACATGATCCCACATTCATGCTTGGAATATGGAAAGAGGGTTATTGGCTAAAAGAGAGATTTGGTTTAGCCCAATCTATGGTCGGGTGGTACGTGGAAGTCCCTGACTTGGTTGGCATTTTCATATATTAATGTGAGTCATTTCCCTATTGTGATCAATGAGCACATGTACAGGTTATTATGTTGATCTCATGGATGGTTTGTCATGGATTCTATTATGGTTATATGATGGTTATAAGCGTGGTTGAATGATGTGTTCTTGCTATGGATATTGTTCATGACTTGATAGGTTATTGAATGGTTAGTGTATGCATAGGCTACAAGTGTTGTTGCAGCTAGCTTGAGAGGGCATTGTGCCTTCTCGACGATTCTCTGATGAAGTCAAGAAGTTCATGATCAGATATGTATTCATGACATGTAACTACTATGCTCACTATATGTTTGACGAAATTTTTATCATGTGACTGACATGCTTTGAGCAAGATCTAAGCTTAGAAATTATTGTACATACTTATTATTATCTTAGACTTGATTATGGACAGTTTTGGGTTGTTCTGGGAAGTGGCTTGTAGGCTAGCCCTGAAAAAGTGGCAATGATCTCGCAACCACAACCTCTAAATTAGAGAATTTCAGTTGCAACCGCATGGAGGAAGGTCCATGCATGTGGTTGGAGCCTTCCAACCACATGCATAGTGTGTTAAGCCTATTGTTGGGGTGTAAAGCCAAAGAAAAATAAGTTCCATATTAAGGATTGACCATCAATGGTGGTTGTTAGACACTTGGGTGATCTAGGGTCCCTAAGGGATGACAATATGTTTCTAGTTAGTAGGCCCCACTTCCATAACTGGAACTTGGAGGTCAGGTCATATGATAGTAACACTCAACTCATATTTACCTTAGAGAGCTTGTAAAATTGGGTAAATGTGGGATGGGGTGGTATTAGAGTGAGTTTCGTTCCCATAGGGAGTAGGTTCCATTTCCCTAGGTTCTGGGTGCTTCTGATACCACAGGGTGGCATCAGAGCAGTTTCATTCCATGTAAACCTTTCTTTGGTATTGGTGTTACAGAGTGGTATCAAAGTGAGGTTTAAAGTGTTGGACCTTAGGGTACATGCAAATTGTTAAGGTTATCGTGCATGCACTTATTGTTACAATTTTCTATTATTATCATGCATGCATCATGATGTTGATATGTTAAAGTTATTATTATATCTATATCGTGCTAATCTAGATTGATTTGTGCAAATGTTATAGCCTCCCTTAAGATGCACTAAGGCATGATTTTGATTATGTCTTCCATTTGGTTTATCTAACATGGTATGTTTGCAGGAAATAGAAGGCCAAGATGAAGAGTATAATGGTGGATTACAGTTCACATGACTCCTCGTATAGGCTTGATGTGAACTCAGTGGAATGGGAAAATTTAGTTGAGAAACAAGGAGAAGATTATTCTCCTGATCTAGAAAATACATCAAGGATTATGAGGGAAAAGATTAGAAGTTGCAAGGAAGATAATAACAGGTAGACTTGTAAGAGCTCAAGAAAAGCAAGCAAAAGTCAATGTAGTGATTCTTCAAAGCCTTTCATATTTTGAGAACTAGGGAAAACTGGGGACCAGTCATGGAGATAGACAAGAAACTAAGGCTATTGGGGCATATAGTATAAGTCTCAGAGAAGACACATGATGGAAAAAGATGTACAGTTAGAGGTGGGAGATCTTTGGATACACCCGAGAGGAGGGGTAGTACTTATGGATTTTATTCTAGCTCCGGTTCCAAGAGACATCATCACCATCACAACCAACATCCTTATATGAGGAATGAGAAGCAATATTTGTTGTTGAAAATGCAACAAGAAAAATCTCAGTTTGATTTGCCTTGGTCAAACTAGAGAAAATTCGAATTTCCATTTCAACAGATGACTTGGATGAATTAACTTGAGTGACATGGCTTGTGTAACCCAGTTAGCTTAGATAATTCAAGTCAGAAGACTTGAGTTCAGTTAAGCATGAGCGATTGCTATTTTGTAGCAATCTAATTCAGTTAAATTCAGTTATTGTTAGTTAAACTAGTTCCAACTGTTAGAGGAACTAGTGGAAGGTCAAGTTGTGCAGTGTGACTTCAATCACACTTAGTGATCAACCAGTTAATTGATTAATCAACCCAAAATAATTGTTACATGCAAAGAATTCGAGTTACCCAGTTGAGGTGGAGGTTCCAAGGTAGTGTACTATCAGTTGTAGACTATTCCAATGTGTACAGGTGGTGCATGCAATCAAAGATCAACCTAAAGGAATTGCGCAATCCAGATTGAGAAATTTCTTAATTAATAGGGGCCTAATTCCTCAAGGAACAATGCAAGGAAATAGGAGCTCGGAGGGCTAGAAAATTGGCTAAGTGTTGGACAAAGTCAATCAATCAGGTAGAGGGATAGACAATACACTTGTAGCTTGTGCTTAAGCTTGAGAAAGCATATGTATTCATCCATATTCTTTGATTAATGCAATACAAATAGGAAGGGGTTTTGAGTAGTTATTTTTCCCTAGATAAATCTTTTTGTATGTGTGTTTAATATTGATGCATGTTTATGATTTGAGTTCTTGATCGTGAATTGAATTCCATAGATGAGTAGAGTAGATTTGAGTCTTGTGTTTTAGTAAATTAAATGAGCAATTTCATATCTACACATTAATTTCTACATGGTATCAAAACATGATTCATAGTAGAGTAGAAATTTTGAAGTTGTTATTGTAGGATGATCAAATTTGCAAGATCAATTCTTTAGAGCTAGCATGATGGATTTCTATGGTCTAAGACTTGAGGATGCCCTTGAGGGCAACTCGAACTTCAATGCTTGGAAGGACAACATGGAGATAGTACTGGAGGACAATGGGTTAAAGGAATTTATCTAGATTGACACTCCAAAACCAAGATAATTGATGTCAAGGATCTAGTAGAATGGAGGAAGTGTGTATCCAAAACAAGGAGAATAATATTAGAGGGAGTAAAGGACCATATTTTCTCCAATCTCCATAGGAAAGAAATCCCATATGCAATGTGGCAAGCACTGAAATATTTGTTCCAGAATAGTAGCAACCACAGGAAGCTGACCCTCAAGGCTTCGAAATATCAAGATGTGGAAGAATGATGCTATTTAGCAGTACCTAAGTAGGTTCACACAATGTCATGATGAACTTGGTGGAGTTTGTGTTACTGTTGTAGAAGATAATTTGGTAAGCCTAGCCCTTTTAGGCCTTCCTAAGAGCTGGCATAACTATTAATATTTGGTGAACGAGAGGGAGAAATAACAAACTGGGAGGATGAAGAGGAATTTTCTCTAGTGGGAAAAGGAATGAAGGCCAAGGGAAAAAAGTCCCAAGGTGAGGTTAATTCCATCCAAGAGTGAAAGAAGAAAGACTTGTCCAAAATTAAATGCTTCAATTGTCATTAATTCAGGCATTATGCTACTAGGTGTCCACACAAAAAGTCTAGCAAGAAGGAGCCTGCAGTAGCAGTAGTAGGTGAAGCTTTGGATTCACAGCTCTAGCTTGACTTCACCCTTATCACATGCATGGCGAACACAATGACAAGGAGTGTGTGGTACTTATATAGTCGTGCCTCATTCCAGATGACAGGGAATAAAGAGTTTTTCAGTGACTTGGAGGAGAGAGATCTCCATATGAACATTGAGTTTGGAGATAATGGAAGGTACAACGTGACCAAGATTGGTACAATCACCTTTCAGAGGGAGTCGGGCTCCCCTATCAGACTCAGGGATGTCATGTTCATTTTGGACCTAAATAAAAATCTCATCTCAGTAGCAGTTTTGGAAGACCGTGGTTATGATGTGATCTTCAACAAAGGGAAAGTATTCCTTAGGCACATAACCACGGGACAGGTGAAGCAGATTGGTGCTTTAGACAAGAACCTGTATGCACTTGAGGTAGAAGATACATGCAAAGCCTTGAGAAGCAAGGCAAGGGTTAGAGACATGGTGGTTGAGAGGGAGCATGATTTACCTCTCAAAATGGAGCCTCAAGAAGTTATGGAGAAGCAGACAAGAGGCATAGTGGAGACATCCACTCATGCAAAGATCTCCAGTATAGGGAGAGTTCGATCCAAATGGGAAAAGGGAGCACATGCAACTATACTTACAGGAGTGAGGTAGGGCGATGTAAAGCCCTAGTCCCAGGAATGCAAAAATTTGGTTAGGGTCCATTGAGGTGTTCTCCTCATGGATCATTAACCTTTCTAAAAAGGCCCACAATATTCAATAGCAGGAGGATACATTTAGTTAGATATTGAGGAGTGCAAAGGAGTGTTGACAATAGGGAAGGAGGATCAGTAGTAGAGTCAGCGGCAACATAGTTCTCCCAGTAGACAGTTGCAAATTGATTCAATTTTATTTTTTATTTTTTGGACGCTTCTCATTTGTAAATGTTGTAGTAGCAGCAGAAATAGTGAGAGGTGTTGCATGAAATAAATTCCAAATATGCATGATAGGGGTTGTTGAGAATCCATTTCTTGATAAGAGGGAGTGTTGAAAATATAGCAATAAAATCTCAGTTTGATTTTCCTTGGTCAAACTAGAGAAAATTTGAATTCCCATTTCAGCAGACAACTTGGATGAGTTAACTTGAGTGACATGGTTTGTGTCACCTAGTTAGCTTAGATAATTCGAGTTGGAAGACTTGAGTTTAGTTGAGAATGAGTGATTGCTAATTTGTAGCAATATGATTTAGTTAAATTGAGTTATTGTGAGTTAAACTAGTTCTAAGTATTAGAGGAACTAGTGGAAGGTCAAGTTGTGCAGTGTGACTTCAGTCAGACTCAGTGATCAACCAATTAACTGATCAATCATCTCAAAATAACTGTTGAATGTAGAGGATTCAAGTTACCCAGTTTAGGTGAAGGTTCCAAGGTAGTGTACTAGCAGTTGTAGACTATTCCAATGTGTATAGGTGGTGCATGCAATCAGAGATCAACCTAAAGGAATTGCGTAATCTAGATTAAGGAATTTCCTTATTAATAGGGGCCTAATTCCTCAAGTAACATCGCAAGGAAATAGGAGCTTGGAGGGCTTGAAAATTGGCTAAGTGTTGGCCAGAGTCATCCAGTCAGACAAAGGGATAGATAATACACTTGCATGTTGTGCTCATGCTTAAGCAAGCATATGTATTCATCCATATTCTTTTATTAATGCAATATGGATAGGAAGGGGTTTTGAGCAGTTTCTTTCCCCTAGATAAATCTCTGTGTATGTGTGTTTAATCTTGATGCATGTTTATGATTTGAGCTCTTAATCATGAATTGAATTTCACAAATGAGTAAATTAGATTTGAGTCTTGTGTTTTAATAAATTACATGAGCAGTTTCATATCTACACATTAATTTCTACATTTGCTAGAAGAGTTCAAGAAAGCCAAGCCTCCTACTTTTGATGGAGAGATGAAGAAATAAGAAGATGTAGAAGCATGTTTGCTTGGGATGAAGAAGTTTTTTAGATTGCATGATTATGCAGAGAACATGAAATCCAAGATAATTACCTTTAGTCTCAAGGGAAAGGCAGATATATGATGGGAGGATGTAGATCATGTTAGAGGCATTAGAGAAGAGGAGCTTCTTTGGGATGAGTTTGAGAGACTCTTCAAGAAGAAGTACCTATTAGAAAGTTACTATGATGAAAGGACCATGGGGTTCTATGAGATGAGTATGGATTCCATGATAGATGATGAGTACACAAGAAGATTCCTAGAGTTGTTGAGGTATGTGCCTTATCTCAAGGACGAGAAAGCAAAGATTCAAAGGTCCATTAGTGGGTTGCAAGTAACATTCAAAGACCAAATTGATTTTGACGAGCTTCAGTAATTGGAGGAAGCCATCAAAGAGATGAAGCATTGTTATGAGTAGTTAAAGCGCAAGTATGACTTCAAGCATGGCTAGAAAGGTAATGAGAAGCCTAAAGGAAAATGGCTTAAGAAGCGAGGAAGACCTCAGGATGTAGGTGAAAAGGAAAATGTGGCACCTTACACAAATTTCTATGATGTTGAGAGAGGACATGGGTCTCAACCGAAGGAGTAGAATAAAGGTGATGGCATGAAGCCTTTGAGGTATTGGAATTGTGGTGGAGAACATCTCCAGAGGCATTTTCCATTGCAACAGGGTGGAAGGCCTCAAATTTATAGTGCTCAAGAGGCGCAGACCGTTCGAGATGTTGGTCAAAGTATTCCTCGGATTTATGGAGCAGTGATTAGATATAGGCAGATCATCAGGTATCCATTATCAATATGGGAGGTAAGATTTGCGATAAAGTTGTTTCTATTTTGATTGATCCTACATCAATTATAATTATATCAGTCCTGACCTGGTGGATACGTGTTGCTTGAATAAAAAAGTGCATACAAAATATTGGTTAGTGCAGTTGGCTACATGGACCAAGAGAAGAGTTCATGATTGGGTGAGATCTTGTGCATTTGAGATTAATGGTATGCCTACATCAACACATCTAAATGTGCTTCCTTTGGGTTCATATAATATGATTTTGGGCATGGACTAGTTTTTCATTCATAGGACTAAAGTGGATTGCTATGACAAGGCTATTGAGTGCCTAGATGATGATGGAGAAAAGAGAGTCTTGCAGGAAAAGAAGAAGCCTACATCAGTGAGAATGGTTATAACTATGCAAGCAAAGCGTAGCCACAAGGAACGATGTTTATTGTTTGCGGTGCATGTTTCCAGTGATAAAGGGAAGGATGTTGAGGATGAGGAAGTACTGAAGAAGTATCTTCTTTTGAAACATTTTCAGGATGTGTTTCCTACAAAGATTCTAGAGCTACCGCCTCATAGGGAAGTGGATTTCTGTACTGAGTTGGAATCAGGAGTAACACCAACATCTAAGGCACTGTATAGAATGAGCACTGCTGAGTTGGTGGAACTGAAGTTGTAGCTCACTACAAGGAAAATACCTTCTAGTGGAGGTTTTTGGTCCCTATAAAAATATCCCAAAAATCTGTTTGTAGCGGAGGTGGGTGGGTAGATGTTCTAACGGATGTTTTTTTGATGGTGCGTATAGAATATACAACTGTGCTGGTGTTTATATATATCGGTGCTTTACTATATATATAATCACCGATGCCGAATAGAACATGGTGCACTGTGGCAGTTTTATTAAAAAAATAATTAAAAAAATGGTGTGCTAAATAACAAAGAGCACCCGTCCATATACTGCTTGATAGCACCGGAAAAGGGTTTAATTTACAAAAATTTCAGTCGTAAAATTCATTTTGCCCAGTCTCATGCTATACTGTGACGACCCATTGTTAAACCAATACTATAACGCCCCAGTGCTTGCAAAGTATACCACACATCGGTGCTTGAATAATTGATTGCACCGAATAAAGGTTAAATTTTAAAAATTGTCAGTGTTATATACACCCGCAACATCGGTGCCCTTCTTGTAGTAAAACACCCTAAGGCATGCTTATAAGGAGCACCACTATAGTTTTTACTTTTCAAAAAAATGCGGTGTTATATTCCAACGAAGAACATATGTTATTCATGTATTAAAATGCCCCATTGAGTCTTTGAAAGAGCACCACTAGGTGATTTTTTATTTTTATTTTAAAATGTGGTGCTATAGTCCAACAAAGCACAGGTGTGGTACATGTATTCGAACGCCGTGAGGCATCCTAACAAAAGCACTGCTGCAGGGTTCTTAATTTTAAAGAAAAGCAGTGCTCTTGGATATTTGACGTACCAGTGCGATTATAATAACACATCGAAAGAGGGTTAATATATATATATATCATGTTATAGGTGATTTTTTTTAAAATTGTGGTGCTATAGTCCAACAAAGCACTGGTGCGGTACAAAGAACGTTAAAAAAAAAACTCATGTTATAAAGATCTTAAGCATTGGTGCCACTCTTGCCTCATGCAAGCTCCATGACATTGGTGCTTCTCTTGCTCACCATCCATCTGTACTGTGTTGAATGTGTAGCTTTCTAATTTTCTCAAATGGTAGTGAAATTTGTTTTTCTCAATTACGTGTCACTCCTCGATGACCAAATGTCTAGGTAATGTCTATGTTTCTCTCTAATTTAAATTTTTAGCAGATTAGAATTGAAAAAATAGTGAAAAATTCACTGTTTTTTAATTGTTTTTCATGCCTAGTGCGTTTGACAGCTTCAGCTAGCACCGATAGCAGTGGACCTTGTAAATTTATAGGGTGCATCACCATTAAGTGCGTGAACCTAACACACCGTTATTTTTGTGGTGAATTTCGTAAATGAAAATGCATTTGGAAAATCTATATATTGTACATTGGTGTGTACATTTTTAGGTTATACCTGGTGTGCTTATATTTACTAAATGCACAACACAAATAATATTAAAAAATATAGCTTGATGTGTTCGAGAACTTGAACGTTCCATACCAGTGTGAAAAGGTTATACGTGCACATCGGTGCATAAGTTTAAGACACACCACAATGAAAATGCACACATGTGAACCAAAAGTGGTGCATCATACGTATGTATGCATTGTCTCCAGTGCGGTTGTGTTTGATAACACACCAGAGCTAGTGCATTACTATTTTTTGGGCGCACCGAGGATTTTTTTTTTTAATTGAAAGTTATGTTTCCATATTTATAAATGCATTTTTCATTTAATAATTTTTTTTTAATGTTTTATTATGAGGTCGATGTATTTTATATGTCAATCATGTAGTAGTGACATCAACAGAGGGAGCAATGGTAGGAGTAGGAGAAAATGACAGACCAATATAATGTGTTTCAACCATGAGAGACCCGAGAGAGGGAGAGGGATTTATACCCTTACCCTAATAATGCAACGACCTGAGCGCCCTTGAGGAATGTAGGCCTCCTTAAGTAAAATGAGGAGGCTATATCCCTGAAGGCACACTCTATCTTGTTGGCACATTTGATCTGTTGGTGGAGTGTCTAGGAGAAAGCTTTTCGTGTGTAACACCCTCCTCCCACATTTACCCAAGCTATCCAATAGATTGGAGTAAACATGTGACAAAGAGTTACTATGATGTGATTAAAATCCCTAGGTACAGTTAAGTAAGTGGAACTTACACAACAAAATCAATTTAACCTTCCATAGGAGCTACAAAACACGCAAGAGACAAGAAACCCTCCTAGGTGCTTAACCCCTGAGGCAACTTGTCATTTCACTGACCTGGAACCCTAATTGATCCCATGACAAACCATCAATTGGCTGGAATCCTCGATTCACTCCCACAACAAGGCATCCCAACAAAAACAGTCTTTTTCAAGTATTTCTGTGTCAGTGACCCTGAATTTTGAGCCACTTTTTCCAGGGCTAGGACTCAGGCCTCTACCCAGAACTCCATGAGACTTCCAAAAATGATAAATAACACTACAAACAAGACTTCTAATGAAAACAATTAACAATGACCTGATCTGAACCCTATTAGCCATGACAGGCACCTCGTCAAACTTATAACTTTAATATGTAATCTACAGGTCATAACAATAGATCTGAGCATAGGGTTATTATACTTATTTGAGATTTTTCAAGAAGGATTGGTGCCTTCTCACAATAGTTTCATTATCATCTATTAGATCATACATTCATCATTCATTCATTTACTAATCAAAACATTATGAGATCCATACATCATCACTATCATAAAACATGCTTATAACCAACAAATAACCAGAGATATATCAATGATAGAACAACCATTAAATCCACATAATAACAGGTGCATTTACAGATAGAACACAAGAAGAAAATAATTCTTATTAATACTATGCAAAATCCAACCAAGCCAGGGATTTCCACGAACCACCTGACCATAGATTGGGCTGAACCAAATCTTTCTTTCAGTTAATCACCCTCGTGCGATACTCCAAGCATGAATGCAAGACTTACGAAAAACTAGGGCTTCCTTAGGCTTTACCGTATCTCCCATCCCAGGATTCCTAGGCATAAAACCCTCATCAATACAACCAAACTTTACCGCAATCTACACTAGATCACTAAGCCCAAAACAAGAAACATACACTACCAAGCTTTACGATAACCCCATCGTCTAGAGATCACTAGGCCTATACAAGAATGGGTGCATCTAAAACTTTCCACCTAAGCCATGAGGAGTTTGTCATCTCCGCTCTTTAGGCTATACCGTATATCTCACCATTCATTGATCGAAGATTCGTAGGCCCAACGAGAGCATTCACCTCTAGGCTTTAATGTATATCTCATCTCAGGATTCCTAGGCCTTGTGATTAAACTTGAGACCACCCTAGTCAGATTCAAATCCATCTGGCAATACTATTCAACCAAAACAAGAGAACCCCATCACACCTGGAAAAAAACACTGTCACACCTGGAAAAAACCATGCCAACGACAATAAGAGAACCAAAAACCACATGCATGCCAAAACTAGTAACGAAATCATTCATGTAACTCGATACCTACAAGTAATCCCATTGTAGCCACTTGATCCTGCACTTCCTTGCTTGATCTTTGCTTCCCTTTGCTTTATTTTCCTTCCTTTACCTTCTTTTATCCAATGCTAGAGTGCTCCAAGAATACTCTAAGTGTCCAAGAGTATGAGAGAATAGAGATAATATAGAGAGTGCTCCATTGTTTTCCTTCATTTTCCTCCTCACATGCAACTTGTGACCTTTCACCTTTCTTTTCTCCTATTTTCCATTATTTTCATAAATAAAATACCAATCAATGCCTTATGCCTTTGCCAATTTCCTTAGCCATAATAAACCAAATGAACACCCACACTAGGATGTTTTTCCCAACATTCAACTTGGAATACGTGTCCCATGACATTGGTTATTATTTTTCATTTATTAACTTTATTACATGGATTTTTGACCAGGGTTGTTACATAAACCTCCCCCTTGGGGGAGCACCAACCTCAGTGTTCAATGACACCTACAACCAACAAAACAGCTAAAAAGAAAAACATATTGTCCATGGAGCTTTATAACTTAGTTCGATGCAATATTTACAATGATCAACCTGTTGAGAAGCAAACCAACATGACAACCACAATGACATGACACCCATACTGCTTATTGGAGCTTTATAACGTAGCTCATGGTGGTATTTACATTCATATAAATATATACACATATACCAAAACACCACGCCAAAACGTATTCCAAAAACATCTTCTCAACCAGCAAATAGAGAAGGATACATTACCCGCATCTGATCAATCATCTCCCATGTAGCTTCATTGGGCCAAAAGTGCTTCCACTACACTTTAACCCACTAGATTTCTCGGTTCCGAAGCATGAGCATCTTTCTTTGCAAAATAAACTGAGGTTCCAGTTGAAATTCTCCTTCTAGCTCCACCAACAATACAAATCATTCAATCACATGATCAACATTTTTAACATACTTCTTAAGCAATGACACATGGAAAACATCATGGAATTTCACTGTTTGAGGCAATACAAGTCAATAGGCCACTGGTCTAATCCTCTCAAGAATCTTGAAAGGTCCACAAAACTGAGGTGCCAACTTGGCACATGACCTAATCCTCACGGAAATCTTCTTGGACTTGATGCGGAAGTATGTTTGTTCCCTAACCTGAAACTCCTTTAACATCTTGTTCCGGTCTGCAAGACTTTTTTTGCCTATCCTGTGATGCCTTTAGATTCTTCTTGAAAGTCTTATCAATACTCTGTTCACTGGACCACTCTAACTGATGGAAGTGTTATAACTCCACTCGTAGAGTGCCTCAAACAAACTCATCCTCAGAGATTCCTAATACCCATTGTTGTAAACAAACTCAACCAGTGGAAGAGACCTCCACCTCCGCTGCTGATGCATCACATACATCCTCAACATATCCTCTAGAATCATGTTGACCCTCTGTCTGTCCATCTTTCTGCCAATGATAAGCTATATTGAAGGACAACTCTGTACCCAAACTTATAAATAATTCTTTCTGGAACCTAGAGGTAAAATTAGCATTCCTATTTGACACAATCTTCTTTGGAACACCAAGCCACATCACTACATATTTGATGAATACATGTGCTACATCACTAGCTAAATAAGCAGACTTCGTTGGAATGAAGTGCACTACCTTTGTCAACCGGTCAACTACAACCATGATGGAATCACTCTGCCTAGATGTCCTCGACAAACCTGCAATAAATCCATGGAAATGCCCTCCCATTTCCACTCTGGAATTAGAATCGGTTGTAGTAGTCCACCTGGATGTTTACAATCTGCCTTTACCTTCTGACAGTCCAAGCATCTAGCCACAAATTCTAGCACTTCCTTCTTCAGATTGGGCCAATAATATAACTTCTTCATTCTTGTCAATGTTTTCTAATATCCTAGGTGACCTGCATATGGCTTAGTATGAAATTCTCTCAATATAGTATTCTTGTGTTGAAAATTAAACAAGAAATTCCTAATCTAATTTTTCCTTATTTAAATTAGGAGAAATTCGAATTCCAATTTCATTAAAATACTTGGAGGAATTTAACTGAGGTGATATGGCACTTATCACTCAGTTAAATTAGTTAATTCGAGTTGGAGACACTTGAGTTATGTTTAGTTATGATTGATTGCTAATTTATAGCAATCTATTTAAGTGAATTTGAGTTATTGTGAGTTTAACTAGTTCTAATGGTTAGAAAACTAGTGGAGGGTCTAGCAGTGTGGTGTGTACCTCAGTGATCAACTAGTTAACTCATCAATCAACCCAAAATAATTGATGCATGTAGATAAATCGAGTTACCCAGTTGAGGTTGGAGTTAAAGGTTAATGTAACGTAAGTTGTAGGCAATTCCAAAGTGTAGAAGTGGTGCATGCAGTCAGAGAGGGCCTACAGGGATTGCATAGTTCTGGATGGGGAATTTCCCTAATTAATAGGGGCTAATTCCTAATTAAACAACGCAAGGAAATAAGGACTTGTGCAAGTAAGAATTTGGTTAAGTATTGACCAGAGCTAGCTTATGAAGCAGTGAGATAGATTATACTTATGCAGGGTTTGCTCAAGCTTGAGCAAGTATTTTATTCTTCTCTATTTTATGACTAATGCAATACAAATAGGAAGGGGTTTTGAGTAATTGTTTTCCCCTATATAAATCTTTGAGCATATGTGATTGAATCTTGTCTCATGTTTATGTTGTGATTTCTCGATCGATTAAATTTTCTTTTCGATGATGAGTAGAGTAGATTCAAGTCTTTTGTTTTAGTAAATTACATTAGCAATTTTGAATCTACAAGGAATTTCTACATGGTATCAGAGTAGGAATCACAATACGAGAGAAGAATTGGAAGTTGTCTTTGCAGGTGAATCAAATTTGCAGGATCATTCTTTAGATCTAGTAGGATGTCTTTCTATGGACTGAGACTCAAGTATGCCCTTGAGGGTAGCTCGAATTATATTCTTTGGAAGGACATGATGGAGGCAGAGTTAGAAGATAATGGGTTGAATGAATTCATAGATAATAATATTCGAAAGCCTCCATCATCTGATACTCAAGATCTAGCATAATGGAAGAAGTTTGTAATAAAGGTGAGGAGGATCATATTGGAGGGACGTCGAAATCATATTGTCTTGAATATCCATGGGAAAGAGACTCCATATGAAATGTGGAAAGCCTTGATAGATTTTTTTTCAGAACAATAGTGACCTTAAGAAGTTGGCACTGAAGGACAAGCTTCGGAAGATAAAGACGGAAAAGGGCAACACAATACCATAGTACTTGATCATGTTCACCCAATGTTGAGATGAACTTGGTAGTGTTGGTATTATGGTTGTAGAAGATGATCTAGTAATCATAACACTTCTAGGCCTTCCCAAAGGTTGGCAGAACTACTAGGATTCGGTAAATGGGAGGAAGAAGCTACCAAATTGGGAGCGCCTTTGGTCGGATTTGGTACAAGAGGAGATCAGGCGAAATACCAAATATGGGACCTCATCTAAATAAGTGGAAGAGGAATTTGCATTAGTCAACAAAGGAAAGAAGGCTAAGGGAATGAAATCCCAAGGTGAGGCTGATTCCATCGAAGAGGGAAAGAAGAAATACTTTTCCAAAATAAAGTGTTTCAACTGTCATAAATTCAAGCACTATGCCATGAAGTGTCCACACAAGAAGGAGAGAAAGAAAGAGCTTGTAGTAGCAATAATGGGTGAAGCTTTGGCTTCACAATTAGAGCTTTATTTTACCCTCATAGCATGCATGGTGAGCACGGTGATGGGTAGTGGGTGGTAAATGGATAGTGGTGCTTCGTTTCACATGACGAGGAATTAAAAAAATTTCAGTGACTTGGAGGAGAAAGATCTCCAGAGGAACATTGAGTTTGGAGACGACGAAAGGGATAGTGCTACCAGGATCAATACAATAACCTTTCAGAGGGAGTCAGGATCCCCTCTAAGGCTCAAGAATGTGATGTTTGTTCTGAGTCTAAAGAATAATTTAATCTCCATTTCAGTTTTGGAAGGTCATGGTTCGAATGTGATCTTCAACAAAAGGAAAGTATCCTAAGACACATAGCCATGGAATAGGTGAAGCAGATTGGTGCTCGATTTAAGAACCTGTATGTACTTGAGGTAGAATATGCATGCAAATATTTGAGGAGCAAGGCAAGGTTTAGAGACTTGGTGGTTGAGAGGGAGCATGATTTACCTCTCAAAAGGAGCCTCAAGAAGTTGTGGAGCAACCAAAAATGGAGAAGCATAAAGGAGGCTAAGTGGAGACATCCAGTAAAGCAGAGACCTCCAATAGGGAGACATTTTGAGCTAAGTGGGTAGAAGGAGAACATGCAACCATACCCCTAGGTGTGAGGTTGAGTGATGTGAAACCATAGTCCAAGGGTTTCAGAAATTTGGTTAGGGTCCATTGAGGTGTTGTTGTCTCATGGATCATTACCCTTGATATAGGGGGCCTGCGGTATTCAGTAGCAAGAGGATCAATGTTAGTCAAATAATGAGGAGTGCAGAGAAACATTGACAACAAAGCAGGAGGCTCAGTAGCAAAGTCAACAACAACACAGTTTTCCCAGTAGACGGTTGCAGATTGATTCAATGATTTTTTTTTTTGTATGCTTCTTAGTTGCAGATGTTGCAGTAGAAACAACAACAAAGAGAAGTGTTTCATGCAATACATTCCAAAGGTGTTGGATCAGGGTAGATTTGAATCCCTTTCTTGATGAGAGGGAGTGTTGAAAATGCAGCAAGAAATTCCTAATTTTATTTTTCCTTATTAAATTAGGAGAAATTTGAATTCCAATTTTAGTAAAATACTTGGAGGAATTTAACTGAGGTGATATGGCGCTTATTAGTCATTTAAATAAGTTAATTCGAGTTGGAGACACTTGAGTTATGTGTAGTTATGATTGGTTGCTAATTTATAGCAATCTATTTTAGTTAATTTGAGTTATTGTGAGTTTAACTAGTTCTAATTGTTAGAGAACTAGTGGAGGGTCCAACAGTGTGGCGTGTACCTCAATGATTAGCTAGTTAACTCATTAATCAACTTAGAATAACTGATGCATGCAGATAACTTGAGTTACCCAATTGAGATTGGAGTTCAAGGGCAGTGTACTATCAGTTGTAGACAATTCCAAAGTGTACAGGTGGTGCATGTAGTCAGAGAATGACCTACAGTGATTGTGCAAGTATGGATGGGGAATTCCCCTAATTAATAGGGGCTAATTCCTAATTGAATAACACAAGGAAATAGGGACTTGGGAAGGAAGGAATTTGGTTAAGTATTGACCAGATCTAGCTTGTGAAGTAGTGAGAGAGATCATACTTGTGTAGAGGTTGCTTAGGCTTGGACAAGCTTTGTATTTCTTCTCTATTTTCTGACTAATGCAATACATATAGGATGGGGTTTTGAACAATTGCTCTCCCCTAGATAAATATACGAGCATATGTGATTGAATCTTGTCTCATGTTTATGTTGTGATTTCATTATCGATTAAATTTTCTTTCCGATGATGAGTAGAGTAGACTAGAGTTTTTTGTTTTAGTAAATTACATTAGCAGTTTTGAATCTACAAGGAGTTTCTACATCTTGAGCTCGCTGTTGTGCGACACATATATCCTGTCCCTAAATCTGACCAATCCATCCACTGTGAGACAATAGTCCACATCCTGGTCACCTGTACCCTGTTGTAACTTGTGCATAAGCTTCCTGTACCTGTCATCCTACTAACCTACCTGCAAGATCCAATCCTTTAGATTTGTCCCATAAGAACTCATAACTACTATATGATTTACATGTACTCTCCTACTAAGAGCATCTGCAACCCTGTTCTCTTTACCTTTGATGTACCTGATCTCAAATTCTAACTCACGGATCGTGGCCAACCGTCTAGCTTACTTGACATTCAGATTCAGTTGATCGAATAGATACCTCAATCCAATGTGATCGCTCATCAATACAAACCTCCTTCCAAGAAGATAGTTCCTCCACATATTTAATGCATGGATGATCACTGCCAACTCAATATCATGTGTCAGATAATTCTTTTCGTGCTCATTCAGTTTCTAAACTCATAGCACACTACCTATCCTTCCTACATCAAGACTCCAAGTCCTCTCTTGCAAGCATCTGTGCATACCACAAACTCTTTGTCCAATTATGCAATCTTTAAGATTAGAGAATTTGTTAACAAATGTTTCAACTGCTCAAAATTGTCTGCACATTCCTTTATCCATTCAAATTTCTTACCTTTCGTCTGCAAGGATGTAATAGGATTTGTAACCCAAGAGAAGTTCTTGATGAACCTCCTATAATAACCTGCTAACCCCATACATGATCTTACCTCATCCACATTCTTAGGAGCTAATCATTCCATGAGGGCTCTTATCTTTCATGGATCCACTGTTATGCCTTCCTTGGAGACCACGTGTCCCAAATAATGTACCTTTGTTGGAAAGAAACTGCATTTACCGAGCTTAACATAAAATTGATGCTCTCTCAACAATCTCAATATTGCTGCTAAATGATTGGCATGTTATTTCTCATTCTTAGAATATACCAATATATCATGAATGAACACAATAACAAACTTGTCCAGATAAGGATGCAATTGTAACACCCTCATCCCACATCTACTCAAGTAACCATCCAGTCGGGGTAAATATGCAACAAGAGGCCACTATAATGGGATTTAACCTCCTAAGTCACCTTAAGGAAGTGGAATCAACAGAAACACACCACACAAACCTTCCACATCAGCAACATAACTCCGAGGAGCCATCCCAACCACTCAAGTAACCAAACCTAGAGACCCACTGAAGTTTTAGTGCATCAAACCCCGAGATGTTCCTTTGATATGGACAAGGGTAAGGGAGCTTTTGGGGACCTTTTTCCCCATTATTGTGCCCGCGACTCAGATATTTGTGCCACTTTTCTAGATCCAGAGCTTGGGTCACTACCTAGAAATCAATCATAGGTTCAGAAATGAAATTTCATCGCAGAACAAAGATACATTTGCAAAAAAATCAACAAGGATTAGACTGGACCTGTACTAGCCATGACATGCATTTCATCAAACATATCGCAAATATGAAATCTATAGGTCTTAATAGAAGAAATGAGCATACTGCATTATCATCTATTAGGCCATAGATAAATTGTTCATTCGTTTACAAGTAAAAACATGATGAGAGACATACATCACCATTGTCATAATACATATTCATAACCAACATAATAACAACAGAAATACCAAGGAAACAACAACCACATAATCCACATATAAACCAGTGTAATACTAGAAATAACAAGGATAAATAACGTCATATTAATGACGCATAGGCCAACTAGGTTTGGGACTTCCATGAACCACTCGACCATAGATTGACTGAACCAATTGTTTCTTTCAGCCAATCACCCCTGTGCCATATTCCAAGTATGAATGTGGGATTTAAAACCAAACTCAACTAGGGCTTTCCAAGGCTACACCAACTCAACGTCATCAATAGAACCAGGGTTTATCACAATCCATCCTGGATCATTAGGCCATGAAACAAGCATGGATGCCACCAGATTTCTCCACCTACACCGTGAGGAATTTCCTTGTCTCCTAGTCTCTAGGCTTACTGCAATCCACACAGGATCAATAGGCCCTAACTGAGACTCCACCCTCTAATCTTTATGGTATATCCCGCCATTCACCAAAATAATTCCTAGGCCTAATCAAGGGCAACCACCTCTACAATTTACTATATATCTCGCCATTAACTGGCCGAGGATTCCTAGGCCCATCAAGGCACACAATACCTGGCTTTACCACAACCCACAATTCGGTTTAGGGGTCATAGGCGAGTGGATTTACTGCAATGAATAGTTTGGTTCAGGGGTCACTAGGCAAGTGGATTTACCGCAATGCATAGTTCGGTTCAGGGATCACTAGGCCATGTGTTATTTCTTTCAGAGATCCACCTCATTCAGCTTTGAATCCATCTAACAATCTAGCTCAACCAAAACATGAGAACCTAATCTCACCATGACTATCCGGAAATGGCAAGGCTAGGCTAAAAACGCAGTCACACCTAGCAAAACCCATGCCATGACAACAAAGAACCACATGCAATATCATGCATGCCAAATGTGGAAAGGAAATCACACATGCAAATTGATACCTGAAAATAAACTTGTTGTAGCTGCTTGATCTTGCTCTTCCTTGCTTGCTCCTTCCTTCCTCTTTCCTTCTTTGCCTTTCTTGATCCAATGCCAAAGTGCTCCAAGAAAAATTTAAGTGTCCAAACGAGAGAGAGAGAATAATGAGAGAGCTCCAAAACTGAACTAACAAAAGGTTACAGTGACTAAGCCTGAGCAAAAGCTTGCTAACTGATTCTCAGAAGCCTTTTTATTAATAAGGCCTTTAGTTTCTTCATTTTCCATTATTTTCCTTCACTTTCCTCCTCAAATGCAACCTATGACCTTTCACCTTCCTTTTCTCCTAATTTCCATTATTTTCATAAATAAAATGCGAATTAATGCCTCATGCCTTTCCAAAGCCTTTGCCAATTTCCTTTATCCATAATAACTGAAATGAACACCCACTAGGATGTTTTTCCCAACATTCAGCTTGGAATACGTGTCCCATGACCTTGGTCTTATTTTTCCTTCATTAACTTTTACATGGAATTTTGACAAGGGCTGTTACAGAACCATCCCCCTTGGGGAAACATCATCCTCCATGTTTAATGACACCTATAACCAACAAGACCACTGCAACTGAACATACCACCCATGGAGCTTTATAATACAACTCATTGTAGTATTTACAATGACCATCGCTGAAACATGACAAACATACCATTTACTAGAGCTTTATAGCATAACTCATTACGATATTTACAATAACCACATATACACATATGTACATTTGCTAAACTAGCAAATAGAAGGATACAATGTCTGCATCAGCAATAAGGGAATCTAGAGGCTTACACCTCTACCCTCAAAAGTAATGCTAGGATTCACTTCCTTTCAAGTAATTCCAGAATCCACTGCCAAAGTCAAAGTTGCATCCAATGTCCATTGCTACAATCCTGCGCCACTTGTCTTATTAACAAACAATTACTGACTCATTATTCCAGGGCGCACTCCCAATGTGCATTTGATTCCATTTAGCAATGCTAATGACCGAAACAAATCCATCCTCGACCTTCCCTTCTCTGTTACACAGTCCATTGGGCAAACCAACCACTCCTTTCGTGCAATTACTCACTTTCCAAGTTCCCCGACATCCCCTATCTCGGGCGATCCATCCCTTGGCAATGCTTCCTTGCATCGGAAGGTCAACAACCAAGGCATATACCTGCCTCAAAACTATGATACCTTTAATAGCATGCTCATGGCATATAATGGACACTATTGGGTACAAGTGTCCCCTAATGGCCCTGCTCCTGAAGTGCTTTACCAACATACTGCTACCTGTTCCAATTTGTTTCACTGTTGCTGCTAATTCTTGCAGCCAATTTCAACCACCCAACCCGAGAATTTCCCATGCTTTCCTGTACCAAGCGTATAATTTCCATTAGATTTAAAATAAATTGAAATAAAGTCACATCATACCTCATTGGTAGATCGTCAATAAGGTACACTTGCAATCCTGTTTACTTCTTGTCACAACAAGTCAAACTAGCATCTTTGATCAAATCATTATGCATAAAGATATCACATCAGGTTATCTCAAAACACAACTATTGTAAATCAAAATCATGAATCACATGCAATCATCATAAACTAGAATAATAGATCACATATAACCATCATAAATTAGAATCATAGGCCATATGTATAATAAAATTGAAATAAAATACTAATACTTATGCTTCATCGGTCCTTACTTCTGCCTTTGTTCTTTCTGTACACACATCGGATCGATTGCCATGCCTGATGAGCACCCAATGTGTTTGCCTCTCTTCAATCACGTACACATACACAATGTACGTCACAACACATACACAATGTACGTCACAACACATACACCTACTCCTGATATAAATCACGGCATGCACCTACACCTGATATACATCACGACACATGCACCTACACTTGGTGTACAACAAATCTGGTGTACAACATAATACCCATATGTACACATTGTACAAAACAACGAATACACATGTCACGATGCCATGACTACACAATTCACATACGTAGTACCACATGTACACAACATGACATGTACATAATATCGCATGTACAACAAGTAAAATACCACCTATACACAACATCACCTGCACAACGTATACACAACATCGCTTGTACATAGAACCACCCACACAACGTGTACACAACGCCACATGTACATCGCAACACCTTTACAATGTGTACACAATACTACATGTACACAACACCACATGCACGACATGTACACGACACCACATGTACACAGTGCCCCACACACCACATGTATACAACACCACCCGCACACAACACATGTACAACATGTACACATCACCACATGCACACAACACCACATACATAATCATGCACACAACACCATATGCACATAGCACCACATGTACAACATGCACACAACACCATATGCACATAGCACCGCATATACAATATGTACATAGCACCATATGCACACAACACCGCATATCTATCATGCGCACAGTACAATATGTACACAACACTGCATATCCAACATGTACGTAGCACCATCTATACCCAACACTACATATACAATATTCACACAACTCCATATATACAACATGCACTCAACACCATAGGTACAATCACTGAATAGACAATATGCACAACATATACACAACAATAGCATTGCACATAGAAAACCACACTGTCTCTACCAAGCAACCTTGCTTCCAGTATCTCTCTGACATCTATGCTTATCCTAGCATGCCGCAGATCATACTGCTTTCATTCCGCTCATGTATCCCTCAGTATAGCTCATCCATAACATAGACATAATATAATCACATAATATCAACTCATAACCACATGATACTGACCTCGTAGATTTGTTAGGACTACTCTTCCCTCTTGATTCCTCATAAACCAAGAATTTTTTCAATAAGAAAGGAATAACTGATCCAGGTGGATATTGGTGGCCACCTGCCAAGTCCAGCTGGACCCCCACCATTGTCTTTCTCAGCATTTTCAGTTTCCTTAATTGTAGCACAACTTACTATTTTTAGCAGTTTTTCGGGTCCTGAACTTCCGGAGCCGTTTTTGAGGCCCTAAACGATGTTTTTTGGGGAATCCGGAGGCAACATGGGTCCATGGACCGATGTTTGCCCTTCCCAAAGTGGTAGTTCTCGGATAGATCTTTCTAACGAGCTATCATACGCGTCAAACGGAGATCGTATGCCAAAGTTACGACCCCGGGAAATTGATGTACCAATTTACCCAAAACGGGGCCCACAATTTGGCGTTTCATCTTCTAAGGGTCGGTTTTTGAATGTGAAGGGTTTTCCATTGTTTCTCAATAATAAATAGGCCTTCGAGCCTCATTGTAACACAAGTTCGGAACAGTTCAGAGACATGTAGCCGCACATCTCTTCTCAGAGATAAGCTACCATCGTCCTAGCTGGCTTATTTCCAATTCTGGTTGTAAGCATATTTCGGTATTTTCCATTAATGAAATGAAGTGTTATTTCCGCTGCATCTCTTTATTTATGGTTATCGCATCTCTATATTTATGGTTATGTCTGTAATCTATTGCGTTCCTATTTAAATCCGGATCATGCAAGAGGAGGAAGAAGGTTTGTGGACCATGGATTTCGATGGGGCAGTGGGAAATGATGGCGCTGGAATTGGGATTTGGGTACGCAGTCCTTTCTCCGCCCCGAACAAAGTACCTAGTAACGTGCGGGTATGCTCTTACAAGTTGGCTTTTGATTGTTCAAACAATGAAGCTGAGTATGAAGCTCTGATTGCTGGCCTAAAAATTCTAAGAAAGTTGAATGCTAAGAGGATTGCAGTATATGGCGACTCCGAATTGGTGATTAACCAGGCCAGAGCTGAATATCAAGCAAAGCATCCTTGGATGTGGGCTTACCGTAATGTAGTCCTCGACATCCTAAAATTATTTTCAGAATACACCTTGACATGTGTGCCTCGTATACAAAATAGCATTGCTGATGCTCTTGCTAAGGCAACAAGTAGTTTGAATATCCCAATGAACTCCAATAATAAATTAGAAATCCATGTCAAGCATCGTCCGACCGTCCCAGATAATCAGAGATATTGGCAAGTTTTCCAAGATGATGAGGAGATTGATGATTTTCTGCAAAACAAAGGTAAGTTCAAATAAACCTCAGTTGATGTAGAAAATGATGATGGTAAAGATAATCGTGAAGATGATGTGCAGATCAATGAAATGGACGTGTTGCAACTAAAGAATAACATTATTCCTAAAGGCTTGATACCTTTAGAAGAACTCTTTGATCAAGCTGATGTAGCCTGCAAACCAACATTGCAGCCAACAGAGAAGGGTGTGGAAGAGGTCAATGTCGGAACAACTGCTAATCCTAAAATGGTAAAACTTTCTAAAGCATTACCAGAAAAGATCAAAGCCAAATATATCAGTTTGTTGTCTTCATTTGCAGATGTGTTTGCTTGGGACTATTCTGACTTAAAGACATATGATACCAATATAATTCAGCACACTATACCCATTAAGCCCAATCAGAAACCTTTCAGAAAAAAGTTGAGAAGGCTAAATTCAAAGCTGCTGCCATCAATTGAAAGGGAGATAAACAAGTTGTACAAATTAGGAATCATTGTTCCCATCAGATTTTCGGATTGGATCTCTAATTTGGTGCCCGTACGAAAGAAGACAGGTGAGATTCGCTTGTGCATTGATTTTATAAATCTCAATAAAGTTTCGTTGAAAGATAATTATCCACAACCCAAAATGGACCATATACTTTAGCGATTAGTGGGAGCATCTCGTATGTCACTACTTAATGGTTATTCTGGATATAACCAATTTTCTTTCCATGAAGATGACCGAGACAAGACAGTATTCACCACTCCGTGGGGACCTTTTTATTACGCTAAAATCCCTTTCGGTTTGAAGAACGCAGGTGCCACATTTCAGCATGCAATGGACTTGGCTTTCACAAATGAGAAGGATGTCTTTTTGGTTGTGTACCTGGATGATCTGACAGTGTTTTCCAAATCTGATGAAGAACACATGTACCATCTAAAAACTATCTTTGAAAAGTGCAGAAAATATGGCCTGTCACTGAATCCGAAAAAGAGCTTGTTCGCCATGGAGGAAGGCAAACTACTCGGGCACGTTATCTCAAAATATGGCATTCATATTGACCCAGCACGTATACAAGCGATTCAGAAAATCGATCTACCCCGGAATAAGAAAGAGATTCAATCTTTCAATGGTAAAATGAATTTTCTACGCCGCTTTGTACCTAATCTTGTTGAACACCTAAGAGAGATTACAAACATGCTTAAGAAGGACAACCAAGTGAAATGGACGGAGGAGGCTGTAAAATCTTTTTATTTAGTCAAATTGGCTCTTTCTTCAGCTCCAGTTCTAGTCAGCCCGGACTACACTCAGGATTTTATATTGTTTTCATTCACTTCGGAGCATACTATGGCAGCTGCCTTACTGCAGAAGAGAGATGATAATGAAAGACCAATTGCTTTCTTCAGCCGAGCCATAAGAGATGCGGCCTTAAAATACAACATCATTGAAAAGCAAGCCCTTGCACTTGTGAAAGCATTGAAAGATTTTCGGGTATATATCCTGCATTCTCGTATTTTGGCTTATGTTCCTAACACTGCTGTCAAAGATGTTTTAGTACAGACATATCTAGAAGGAAGACGAGGCAAGTGGATTGCAGATTTGTTGGAATATGATGTGGAAATAAAGCCCACGAAGCTTCTTAAATGATAGGGATTGTCAAAGTTAATGGCCGAATCAAACTTGCATGCCTTAGACATAAATCTGATCGCTTCTATGTCCGATGAGAATGAAGAAGGATCGTCAATTCAAGTATCTGAAATGTTTTCTCTTTCTCCGTGGTATTAAGATATCATATATGTGCTTAAAAATTTGTCACCATCGCTCGGCATGACTAGAAACAAAGCTAGAACACTCAAATTGAAGGTTGCCAAGTTTTGCATTCTAAATTATGCACTTTATTAGAAAGATCCTGGCGGCATTCTATTAAATTGTTTGGTGGAAAAAGAAGCAAAGAAGGTCATGGAGGATTTCCACAAAGGAGACTGTGGTGGTCACCGTTTTTGGAAATCAATAGCAAATAAAGTTCTGAGAGCGGGATACTATTGACCGACATTATTTGCTGATGTATATAAGGTGGTCAAGAGTTGTCATAAGTGTCAGATTTTCGAAGGAACGCAGAAATTACAGCCTTTGCCAATTAAGCCCATTGAGGTGAGTGCTCCTTTCCAGCAATGGGGGTTGGATTTCATTGGTGAAATTCATCCCGCTTCTTCTGGTCAACATAGATGGATCCTCACAACGATAGATTATTTCACGAAATGGATTGAAGCAATTCCCACCAGACAAGCTATAGATGCGGTAATTATTTCATTCCTTGAAAATAACATCTTGTCTCGCTTTGGTTGCTCGAATAAGTTAATCACTGATAACGCAACAACTTTCAAATCAAAAAGGATGGTAGAGTTTTGTCATAAATATCACATCATTTTGGGTCACTCAACTGCCTATCATCCACAAGGCAATGGATTAGCAAAGTCTTCTAATAAATCATTGGTCAACATCATTAAGAAGTTGCTGGAGATAAACAAGAAGAGCTAGCATAAGAGGTTGGTCAATGCACTTTGGGTAGATCGGGTCAGTCAGAAGAAATCCATTGGTATGTCCCCTTTTGATCTTGTTTATGGAGTTGATACAGTGTTTCCTACGTCTCTCGCGGCCCCAGTAATCAAACTTCTTCAGGAGGTTGGCAGCGAAGAAGATCCTATGCAGAGAAGGTTGAATCAAATGGTCCACTTGCAGCAGACCAGAGAAGAAGTCTTCTAGAACACGTCCAAGTTGCATGAGAATATTAAGAAAATTTATGATAGAAAAGCAAAGGCGGACAAATTTCAGTTCGATAATGTGGTGCTGAAGTGGGATGCAAGGAATGAGGAAAAGGGTAAGCATGGTAAGTTTGAGAATCTCTAGAAAGGTCCTTTCAAGATTGTAGCATATTGGGGTTAGAATGCCTTTCTTCTGAAGGAAATGAACAGGGAAGATTGTCCAGGAGGGCCGATCAATGGTTGGCTACTCAAATGGTACCATTTCTGAGTTATTGACGCTACTTCCAATGTCACTATAAATACCATTTTATTTTAGTTTGGTTAGAGTTTGTCAGGTTAGTCTTCAAGTCATTTCAATATCAAATTTGAGTCAATTTTTTGGTCATTTTAGTTTCATAAATGAGTCAAAGTCTTGTGTTTTTTGTCAAAATAATGACTCCATAGCCCAATGGACGAAGGCACTGTCTAGATCTTCCAGAGATCTGTTATTCTTGGCACCTCCAAGGAGCTACCATCCCCCATTGGAGCCAATGTTAGAGTCGGTCTTGTCAATCCATCGTTAGAGATCAAAACTCTTTTTTCATTTCACTTTTAGGAGTCTCGCTCCATTCACTCAGCTGCATTTCGCTAGGGGCATGCCATAATCTGATGGAAAGGTCTTGTCATTCATTTCCCCTCATGTCTGGTACCTGCCGGCTTAGGTCTTTTCATCAATGTTTATTAAAGTCCATGACAGTCAATGTTTGATCTTTTAATGGACAAGAGTCATTTTTAGTCATTAGTGTTATAGACATTTTTGGGCACTTCAATACCAATCATAAATGTCCATAAACGAAGGGCTCCTAAGTCCCTAAGAGTGTTGCTTCACTACCTAAAGGAACAAGGTCAGTTGATTACATCATCTCCCAGAAGTTCTCCACTGAAAACTACTCATAAATGGTCAAAACTGGACCATACTGAAAGCTCAATGCAGAGGGTGCGATGCATATCACCTTCCCAGTGTACAAGGTGCGATGCATACTAAATTTCTCCTCTGTAGGGTGTGATAGTTGTGAATAGACAAATGGCAGGGACAAAAATGCGAGGTGGAAGATCATGGAATCTTCTAGAAGCTTCCCCTCTGACACTTGCCTCTCTATTTTTGACGAGGGATGAGTAAGAGATAATCATTCTCCAAGTGGAAGCAGGAACTATCAGAGAGAGGACACTAATCAAGATCCCAAAAGATGACTCACCTCTCTGTAATCATCTATATATGGATCCCTTATCACAGAGATCCAGAGGCTGGAATTTTGTATATTATAGAGAAGTGCTGTTGGTTTTCTGGTGTACATTCATAGTGTTGGGTGATCTAAGCTTTGCTTGAGGTGAAGAAGGGCTTCCTAGCTGGAGGATGATGCTAGGTCAGAGCATATGGTTGTAATCCTCTTGATACTTTTTATCTTAATAAAGCTATTCTTGTTTTCTTCCATATTCTTGTCTACTTGTTCATATATGCATTTATATGGTTAACACACATTTGATCCTGTGTTATTTATAGATATAGATCTTTGTTTCTTCGATAGTAGTATGTTGATGTGATTCCATAGGTTCTCTTTGAAGATAGGCAAACAAATAAGAAGCAGTGAAGCTCTATCAACAAGGAGAGGAAATCAAGCACAAGACTCAGGTTGGTCTTCTTGGTTCTCCTCTTGTCTATTTCCATAAAAGAAAACAATAGTAGACTTTACTTGTTTTCTTCTAAGATAGCCACCCATCTTAGTGGGAATAGCAGCATCCGAGTGGACACTATTCCCGATAACAAAATGGCGACTCCACTGGGGAGAGACTAGATTACTTATTAGCTTATATATCCTTGTTTCTTTTATAAAATTACAGACGGAGCCTGAAGTCAAGCTAGTTAGCCTTCGAACTGCATTTGTTATACAAATGCAAAGTAGATCAATGTTACTTCAGTCTATCTTCCACTTTTGTTTATGAATTAAACAATAGATCTGCAAACAATCTAACTAAGTGGTGGCTCTAGTAACCTCTTAGATCACCCCTATGTTTTACATACACTGAATATTACTTACTAGGCCTCAATCCCTGAACTAGATTGCAAACTGTGAGTGAAAACCTATTTAAAGTCTCGCACTGGTACCATCGCACCCTGCCTTTAAGGCAAGTATGCATCGCACTTCCCGAGTGCAGTAGGTGCACTGCATACTGGTTTCACTGTGTAACAGGTGAGATGGTCAGGGAGGGTTAAATTTACCCTCAGACTGTGGTTTTTTTCTCACTTTTTTCAATCCTATTCAGGAGTTTTTCTATCTGTAGTCAGTGTACTTCTGTAAAAACCCCCTTCTCTTGCATTATTTCGCCTCCTTAGTGCAAAGAACTGTAAACTTTTTTTATGTATTGTGCGTCATTTTCAGTTCTCTTTTGCAAAAAAGTAGCATAGTCGAACTGTCGTCTCTAGATCTGAAAGTGTCGTAGCTGTCGTTTTTAGTTTTAGAAAGCCATCCCATTGTTCTTGATAGTCGATAATACAGTTACTATTGCATAGGATTTGAATTAGTAGTTTTAAAGTGTTGAAAAGCAATTTTCATTTCAAAATCGCAAAGTGTCTCTCTTGCTTTCACTTCATTTTGAAAAAGAATTTTGTTGAGTACTGTCGCTTGAAAAGTAATTCAGATTTTCACATAGCTTTCTTAACATCATTCATACATTAAGAAGGATGAAAAAAATACATGCATGTGCATTTTCATTTTGATTGCTTGGTTTGATTTAGGACTGTGCAATTAGCGTGTGCTTTGTGCTCTCTGAAGAAAAGATTCTTGACTTTCTTCCCTTAGTAGCTAGGATGTTCATTGTTAAAGAGGATTAAACATTTGTTTATCATCTTAGACTACATTTTAGGAATTATATACACATCACGCAGTGAACCTGAAAGGAAAATTGTTAAGCAAGATCAACTTAAAATAAATTGAATGAATCTAACAACGCTTTGGAACTTAACGCACAACATATAGAGGTCTAGGCTAGAGACGTATTCTGGCGTCGTAAAACCTGGTAACTGTTGTTTTCAGTGTTGGTTGCATGATTCCTCTACTCTGAGATGGCAAGTGCCAGTACGGACTTGTACTCCCACATACCGTCGAGTATATATTGGGAGACCACAATAGGCTGCATCCTTTATCCCTAGGAAGCCGTGTCTGCCGCCCTATCGATCGCAATGCACTGAACACAGCATTCGGGAAGATTGACTGCCATACCGTAAAAAGTATTTTGTAGTTTTGCAATTGGTTGGTAATCCTGTCTGCCTAGATCTCAGAGAAGTCCATTTTTGCTCCTTTTCAGACTCCTTAAGGGAAAAGGTCCTCTGGAGCACCTTGTCACTTTAGGCCTCAATAAAAATCGAAGGCGAACTAGAGTCATCTTTTGTTTTTTCTCGACTCTTTAAAATTGAAAAAAACAAGTTGTGTCAAAGCGTCTAAAAATTTTATTTTTTTAAAATCGGAATAACATCACAAATTCCCCCGTTGGTCTTTAGGTTGAGAAAATGGAGTCTACAAACCAAGGATTTCCCCTTGGAGGAAATCCTAGTCCCTTCTCCTCTTGGGGAGATGTTGGTGCACCCCATATGGCCACTTTGTCACTTCCAGGGTTGACAATTGGTTTGCCTGTTTGGCTCTTCTCTACCTCTGTCGTTCAGAATCCCTTAATTCCTGAACAGTCAAGTCAGCAACTAGACGACACTAGAGTTTCCTCCCAACCTTCTACTTCATCTGATTCTCCCTCTCCTCCTTCCTCTTCGCTTGATAAAGCTGATAAAGCTAAAAATCAAGTAACTGAGAAGAAGAAGAAGCAGAAAAGAGAAAAAGGAAAAGAAGAAAAAGGAACCAAAATCGAAAGGGGGAAACCAAGCATCGTTTAGCGAAAATTCTCCCACCGCTCCATCGAAACCTAAATCTCCTTGTGTCATTTGCAATGGAGACCACTATCACCGAGATTGTCGCTGCATCCCTCGGATCTTAAGGGACTGGTCTCCTCGTTTGCACAATCCAGTAGTGTCAAACTCTGACGATCATGTTGAATGCTCACCATCAACTAGTGAAAGTGAAGCACATGGACAAAAAAGGAATCCCAGGTTTCCTTGTAAGTTGTGTGAAGGCAGCCACGCCGTCCACTATTGTCCCTTCCTGGACGAAGCTAAAATAGTTTTGGATGATCGTCCGGTTTCACCGCTACGAATTCCTCCTGGATATAAAAAACTCTTGCCAAGTCCTCCACTGGTTGAAAATCTGGTTGGCCCATCATTGTGGTTGGCCGAAGCATCTATCATTGAAAATGAACCCTCTGAATCCATACCAGACAAAAGTCAAAGTGTCGATACGGCAGTTGACCTGGTCTTGCCTTCAGAGTGTTCATCTTTGAATGATACCATCACTGAAGAGAAAGAGAAGGACACCATTCAAATTCTTTTCATCAACACAGACTGATGAACTTCAGGGTAGTCCTCCCATTCCTTTATCGCAAGAAGGAATTTCATCAGAGTCATATCTGGTCGTCTATTCGGTCCCACCACCAAGAAACCTAGTCGTTTCCTTTGACTGGAATCTACTAGGCAGACCCCGTTTACCAGCCAGTGTACCATTCAGAATCATTGTACAAGCTTACAGAATGGTCATGGTTGGTACCATCATCGATGAAGGGGCTTTTGTGAGTATCCTTTCCTCAACTTCTTGGAAAGCACTTGGTTCGCCATCGCTTTTGCCTGAAATGAGAAATCTGTCAGGTTTCGACAAAGGAACCAGTCGACCTTTAGGGATCCTTCCAAATGTGCCCATTACTTTGAGAAGGAAAACTATTCACATGAATGTTATGGTATTTCGAGGACCATTAGATTATAATCTACTCCTTGGACGCGACTATATTTATTGCATGGGAGCCTTCATCTCCTCACTCTTTAGAGTAATGTGTTTTCTGCATGAAGGCAGAATGGTCAAGCTCGTGGACCAAATGTCATTCCCCGGTTCACACATCGCAAATAGTCAAACGCCATAACTAAATGGTCTTTTCATGCAAGGAATGTCTCATCGATCTCCAATCCATCCACCTGATGAGCGCGAGTGATTTAGGAAGATGAGATTGAAACCCAGGGGGCATGTACCCTGGTCTGTTTCAGTAGGAAAACCTTGGGTATAGACTGGATTTCCGCGAGGGATATATGACTAGTCTGACGAACCCGTCCTTACAGGAAAATGGGATCAGGCTGGAATAAGATACCTTTGTTAAAGTTATGTGATTGGAATGTGTCTGCGCCATTCACCTTTTTCTGTTTCGATAGACATTGTCGAGGAAGCATTTTATCTGCTACGTGGATAGAACTTTCTTGGTAACCTGGAAGTTTTTCGCTATAGTTTGGGGCATGAAAACCTTTCCACATGCAAGTGAAGAGCGGCTATTTATTTTTTAAATTTGTAGGACCTCTAACCCTTTAAACCCGTAAGGCTAGTCATTTCCTAACTTGCATAAAGAAATGATCCGTGGCAAAGCTTGAGAGATGTAAGCCACTTCAAAATAACATCTTGAATGAGACATTCTTATCATACAACTGGTGAGTAATGTTGTCACAAAGTTCAAGCTGGTTAAAAAATAAACCCTCCATGAGCAGTTTTAGCACATAGTTCAAGCTTGTTAGAAAATAAACATAAGTCATGAGCAAAGGTTTCCCCCAACGTTTAAGCTCATTAAAAAATGAACCGGTAAATAGCCATTGTGAATGCCTTATCGCCAGCTTTTGAGCCTCGGTCCTGTTCTTGCCATCACCTCCACTCTGTTTTTAGCCGATCATTCACCCTCATATGATTGTTTACCCCTTCGAGGAACATTTGTGAAGAGTGATTCTGTTAGCCATCCTTGTGACACTACCATGATTGGAAAATTCCAAATCTTACCTGGAATCAACTGCTACTGAAACCATCACTCGTTCCTTGAAAACGAGTCTTCTTTAAGCTCTTTTCACCTGACTCGTGAAATATGAAAAGATTGCCAAGAGATTGGCCTCTCCGGCTCATTAAAGTCATCGGAAGTGCTATCCCTCCTCTAGATTTTAATCTTTTTGGATCAGAGGGATTATTACACAAAAAGATCGAGCACTTGTCTTGTTCGGCTCATTAAAACTATTGAAAATTCATCCCTTTTGTATTATTTTATGCTTTTTTGGACTTAAAGGATTATATGATGAAAAAGAATCATTGGAGTCTCATTTCCATTCCTTTCAGACTCTCTAAAATTGAAAGGGACCAAGTTATCTTTGTCGTTAAACTCTTTAAAGCCTAATAGCGACAAACTTGTCCAAATGGACGAGAACGAGTTTCGTTGTCGCTAGGCGCGCTAAAATATAGCGACAGGTTCGCCCGAAGGGTGGATTATAAAACAAGCATATGTTATCCTCCTCAAGCTTGAAAAAAATAAAGAGGTATTGGTCAGCAATGACTGGGGAAAATTGGGAAGAAAACTCGAAGAAACTTTATTGGTAGCAACTCGCTCTTGAACATGACACTTTCCTTCCGCATCCATGTCGGGTTGGGTTGTTCCGTTCATTGGTCATCACCATTGGTCCGTCACACCATCCATCTTTAGGGTTAACACTACCAATCCATCGTCAGTGTCGCCGATATGTTCAAGAGAAGTCATTCAGACAATTCACCTGTGTCTCACCCACTACAATACACTCATGCTTCATTCCTTCATGACCGCCATCCTGAACCCTGTATTGTCAGTTTGTTTCCACCTCCAAAATCATTTGCTTCGTTCTATGTCATTGATGTGGGATTCATCAAGGCCCTCCTGTGATAGGTCGCTTCTTGTCGACATCAGCTCATTATCCAAGAAGTTAACTTAGGAACAACCCTTTCAGTACTTTGAAGCTTGCATGCCTCAATGACAAGTTTCTCACTTTCGGAGACAAGTTTACATCAATGGCCTTCGACCGAGAGATTTATGTGGTGTTCGACGCGAAGTCCTTTTTCATACCACGTGAATTGTACTGTAGTACCTTGAGGGTCATTGTCATTATTGGTGATTCCTCTCGTGCCTGTTAACAACTTACATCATTAGCTGGTAATCAGGCGATGTCTTTCCATGTTTGACTCCAGAACATTTTTCACATGGATCGACTTGTACTCCGAGTGAAGATTGAACGAGTTTTGAAGACCCCGGATCTAGTTTCATCCATCTAGGCTGCGATATATTCAGGAATATAAAAACATCGAGTGTACATCATTTTCGAACAAATGATCATCCAAATCAGAGGATGATGAGTCCATATCATCAGTCTATCACACAGACAATTGTCTGTCCTATGTACATGAAAAAGAATTTATAAAACTGAGCATGGGAATGCCCGCCTAAGCTAGATCATGAAAAAATGTTACCAAAATAATGTATTGTATTGTATCTTATTACAGGTCACCTCCCAGCTCGGAAAAACTTCGGATCCTCATAGTAAAGCATTTCACCCGACATCAAAAAAGATTAACGACCTCATGCTTTAGGGGGCGACTGTTATAGACATTTTTGGGCACTTCAACCCCAATCATAAATGTCCATAAACTGAGGGCTCCTAAGTACCTAAAAGTGTTGCTTCACTACCTAAAGGAACAAGGTCAGCTGATTACATCATCTCCCAAGAGTTCTCCACTGAAACCTGCTCATAAATGGTCAAAACTGGACCATACTGAAAGCTCAATGTAGAGGGTGTGATGCATATCACCTTCCCAGTGTACAAGGTGTGATGCATACTGAATTTCTTCTCTGTAGGGTGCGATGGTCGTGAATGGACAAATGGCAAGGAAAAAAATGCAAGGTGGAAGATCATGGAATCTTCCAAAAGCTTCCCCTTTGACACTTTCCTCTCTATTTTCGACTAGGGATGAGTCAGAGATCATCATTCTCCAAGTGGAAGCAAGAACTATCAGAGAGAGGACACTAATCAAGATCCCAGAAGATGACTCACCTCTCTATAATCATCTATA
>APFE030904005.1:112581-152165 GCA_000404065.3 Pinus taeda | reverse complement strand
GTTCTAAGGTACTTGAAGGGAACTCAAGACCTTGGAATCAAGTATACACAGGTGGACGACTTCAGCTTGATTGGATATGGAGACAAAGAAACTGGAGTATCTACTTCAGGAATGATATGAGTCTTGGATCAGGAGCTGTCTCTTGGAGATCATGCAAACAATCAGTTCCGACAGATTCCACAACAGAAGCAAAATACGTGGCAGCAACTGAAGCAACGAAAGAAATTGTGTGGCTCAGGAAAATTCTTGAAGATTTGCAGGTAAAAAAAGTACAATCAACTCCACTCATGATTGACAACGCCTCTGCAATAAAGTTGGCCAAGAACCCAAAGTTCCATGATTGTACAAAGCACATCAATACTAAATATCATCTGATCTGACATCATGTTGAGGCCAAAACAATCCATCTCCTTCATTGTTCCACAAATGAGCAAATTGCAGACATCTTCACCAAAGCGCTTGGAAGAGAAAAGCTTGAAAAATTCAGAACGATGCTTGGACTCACCAACATCCCTTCAGATTAAGGGGGGGAATGTTGACACCTAATCTTCTGGAATGTGAACAGTCATCAAGAAGATGAAATGATCAGTCACATTCATGTATATAACAATAGCTACCTAATGAAATAAACGTATCAGTTTTTCTGGAGTTACTCCTGGCCTGACAAAGAAGATTATGCAGGCAGCTCATGATTCCCCTCTAGCAGGACACCTTGCATTCCTCAAGACATATCGTGCCATCAAAGAGAGGTTCTCATGGCGAGGACTCAAGGGAGATGTATTCAGACACATACAGGAGTGTGTAGTCTGTCAGAAGAATAAGGTGGAGTTGTCACATCCAGTAGGTTTACTACAGTCGCTCCCCATTCCAAAGAGGAAGTGGGAGAGTGTGTCCATGGACTTCATCACAGGGCTCCCGACTGCACAAGGGCGAGATTGTATCTGCGTGGTAGTCGACTAGTTGAACAAGTTTGCTCATTTATTTTCCATCTCATCAAGATCTTCGGCCTCTCAGGTGGTCGACTTGTTCTTTCGAGAGGTGTTCTGACAACATGGACTCCCAAAGAACATAGTCAGTGATAGGGACAACATGTTCATGGGGGCTTTCTGGCATGAGTTGTTCTGGTTAGTGGGGATCAAGCTTACACCCAACACCATCTATCACCCACAAACAGATGGGCAGACCGAGATCATGAACAAATGGCTAGAGGGGTACCTATGCAACTATGTGATGGGGCGACAAAGAGTGTGGATGAAGTGGCTTCATCTGAGAGAGTTCTGCTACAACACCACTTATCACATGTCAATTGGTATGATAAGTGGTATGTCCCCTTTCTGAACACTCTATGGATATGGTGCACTTTCTTTTTCTAACATGTTATTTGGAGATAGCAAGGCCCCAAGGGAAAAGGATTCAGTTCAAGAGAGCCAGGAGATTCTCCGAGCTCTCAAGAACAACTTGCAGGTAGCCCAGAATTAGCAAAAGATGTATGCTGATAGGAATAGGGTAGAGAGATAGTTTGAGGTGGGGACATGGTCTACCTACGCTTGCAGCCTTACCAACAGTCTTCACTCAAGTAGAAAGGGGCAAAAAATCTCAAGCCACGCTTCTATGGGCCATACAGACTGACCATGAGAGTTGGGGAGGTAGCTTACGAGCTGGAGCTACCCACAAAGAGTCGAATTCACAACATATTTCATGTCTTATGCATGAAAAAGGAAATGGGGCAGCAGGTTACAACAGTCATTGAGTTGCTTCCGTTGGATGATGAGGGGCACTTAGTACTAACACCAGAGACCATATTGGAGACACGGGAGAGGAGACTAAGGAATCGGTCATCAGGGAGCACTTAGTCAAGTGGAGGGATTTGCCAGATGAGGATGCCACTTGGGAGAGTGAGCAAATTTTGTAGCATCCAGCGTTGCAGTCAATGTTGCAGGAAGCCCTCCCCCCCGGTTCCAATCCCCGACGCGCGTCCTGTACGGATGCGTCTAGGAAGCTTCCTCGGAAGCGTGCTTCCGCTTGATTTTGCCACTTCTTGGAATTTTCTAAAGCTTGGCTCCGAAGCGCAATTCCGGACCTCCGAAGCGCGCTTCATACGACACTTCGGGCATACGAAGCGTGGCCCTTCAGAGGGAGAAGCACACGCTTCCCATACGCTTTTGTACTCTTCTAGAAAAGCGCCGCGCGAAAGAGTAAATTCAATTTTTTAAATTTTTTTATCATTTTTGTTTACTTGGAATAAAGGGGGTGGGTCCACCTTGGGTTAAGGTGAGGTTAGGGTGAGGAATGAAGGGAATAAAGCCCCCATTCATTCCTCATTTGCTCACTTTGAGTTTATGAGAGTTGGAGAAGAAAAGAGAGGAGAGGAGAAGAGAAGAGAGAAAAGGAGAGGAGAAGAGAGGAGAGCTTGGAGGAGTGAAGGAGGAGGAGCTAGGAGAAGGAGGAGGAGCTTGGAGCAAAAGCTTGGAGGACTTCATCTACACGAGCTAAAGAGGTAAGTTCAAACCCCAAACTCCCTTTTTTTTTTACTTTTTTTTTGTATTTTTCTCCTCTCTCTCCTACTCTTTCCCATTGTTTCTACTTTCTCCTTTACTTGCAAGTTGACCACCACCTATATCCATATTCCAAGATGGTGTTTTTTTGGCTTCTATGTATCATTCCACTCTTGGTTTTAATGATGGCAAGGGGGAGTAGGAATAGAAGGGAAAAAGCACAAGAGGACAGTGGTCCCAATATGAGTGACCCAATGTATGATGAGGAGGAAGGGTTTGAAGAGGAAGAGGATGAACCTGAAGGGGAAACTAAAAAACTAGATGGGAAAGCTGCATTAACACCCTTGTGGAACTATGTGACCAAACTTGATGGGGGAAAGGGTGGTGGAACTTACAAATTTCTGTGCCCTCATGGTTGTCATGGAGAAAAACCATATTGTGGTTCATATAGCCGTGTGAGGAGGCATCTTTGTGGGGTGTTGGACAGTGATGATAAAAAGGGTCCTGTGGGGGTACAAATTTGCCCAAACATTTCATCTGAACAAAGAAAAAAATACATCCAAATAGAGGAGGTTGCACAACAAAAAAACAAGAAACAAAAAATTCATTCTGAATCAAGTGCAACCTCTAAATTTGGTAGCTCATCTCCTCATGGTACTTCTGCAAGCTCTGGAGGTAGAAGAACAATAGAGGATCTCCTTGATGTTACTGGGAGGGATGATGTGGATGGAAAGATAGTCTGTTTTCTTTGTGCTTGCAGTGTGCCATTCAATGTCCTGCGCTCTCCCTATTGGCATGAAATGGTAAAGGCCATTATGAAGCCCCAAAAGGATACAAGGGCCCCAACTATGGGAAAGCTAGAACAGTGTTATTAGAAAGAGAAAAAGCTAAGGTTCAAAGAGCTTTGACACGTTTTACAAATGAGTGGGTAGATTGTGGGGTATCCATTGTATCAGATGGGCGGACAAATATTAGAAACCAACATTTGATAAATGTTCTTGGTGTTTCTTCTAGTGGTGAAGTATTTATTACATGTCATGACGACTCCTCCATCAGTGCATATGCACAAAACATTACAGATCTCCTATTGAAATCAATCAAAGATGTTGGTCCGAATAATGTGGTTCAAGTGATCACAGATAATGCAACAAATTGTAAGGCAACAGGAAAAATTATTGAGCGTACTTATGCACACATCTTTTGGTTTGGGTGTCTGGTTCACACATTGAACCTTTTGATGCATGATATTGTGAAGCACAAAGAATGTGGGTGGATTACTGAGCTTTACAGGAGAGGGAAGCAACTCATTAAATTCATCACAGGGCATACAAGGGTAAACTACCTCTATGGCACTTACTCCAAGTTGCAGTTGATTAAACTTGCAAAGACAAAATTTGCTAGTTATTACCTCACCTTTAGGCGACTAGTGAAGGTGAGACAAGCTTTAACTAATCTAGTGTGTGATGAATCATGGGCTGAAATTAACACTGACATAGATGGTGCTAATGCAGTCAAGGACACTGTTCTTGACAGTTACTTTTGGTCACAAGTTAAATATGTTTTGCAATTCACCAAACCAATTTATTACATGATCAAGTTTGGAGATTCAAATCGACCAGTAATTGGGGAGGTGTATGAGCAAATGGATAGCATGTTGGGGCAGATTAAAGACATTGTTGAGCCTAGAGATATCACCTTGTACAATTATATTCGTGCAGAGGTGGAAAACCAATGGGAAATGCTAAATGTTCCATTGTATGCATTAGCATATGTTTTGACACCTAAATACTATCAACCATCATGGCTTTCAACACCAGCACCTGGGGGGAAGCAGGAGAAACCCACACCAAGATCAAGAGGTTCACAAAAAATATATGGCTGCATTGAGTAAACTAATCCTTGATGAGGAGGAGGTTGCATTGGTACGGAGACAGTTTAGCAACTATACGCTTAACACTAGTCCATTTGGGAGCATGCATGCAATTAGAGATCGAGAGACTTTTACTTCTCTTGAGTGGTGGAACATGCATGGAGGGGGTACTCCACTTCTACAGACTTTGGCATTGTGGGTGCTATCACAGGTGGTAAACACTTATTCTGCAGAGAGGTGTTGGAGCTCTTATTCTTTCATCAACAGTGTTAAAAGGAACATGTTGAGTTTAGACCGGGCAGAGAGCTTGGTTTATGTTCATTACAACTTGCAATTGCTGTCCCATTACTGTGAAGATGCAAAGTCTAATAAAGACCTGTTGGGACAAGAATCTAGAGGAGCCCAATTTGGAGGATGGAGTGTTGCAATTAGAGCAATTAGAGGATGCTCTTATCCAGGTATGTCCACTGTGGTATGAATTTTCCAATTTTTCCTTATAAAGCATTTCTCTAATTCATGTTTTTTATTTTTTTGTTAACTAGTGTTTTTTTTTTGCATGAATTTTTTGAGCGATTCCAGGATGATGATGATCGTGTTGATATGCCACACCCACCCCCATCTGGTCCCTTGGTTCCTAGGTTCCATGGTTCAACACCAACAGCAGGGGGTTCTTCTTCATTAGTTTCAATGCCACTGCCACAACTTCCACAGGCACCATCTTCTTCATTGCCACCACGAGCAGGCCCACCACCACGTGGAGGCCTGCCGCCACGTTCTCTTCGTGGTGGAAGGAGGAGAGACTAGTAGATATATTCACAATTTACTACTTTTGTCATAGATTACTCATTAGACTTGTAGGCTTGTGAATTTAAATTTTGAACCTTTTTCGTCTTGGCAGTGACCAAGTGATATATTTTGTAAACATTATTATTTGAATTTTGGACATGACAAATGTTAACAATTGCTCACTTGCTAGATAAATCATAATATGCTCTATGTTTTATGTTTTATAACATGCTTAAATGTTTTATCTTTTATAATATGCTTAAAAATTTGATGTATGTTTGTAATCGCTAGAATATAGATGGTTGATGTACATACTAGTAACTACAATGGAATCATGGATGCCATATCTATCTTGATTTATGCGAAAATATGCATGTTTTCATGTCTTCTACAACTAATTTTGTATTTGGGATGTTTGTTTTAAATATAAATATATATATATAGCAGATGCTTCGCTTCCTAGATTTTTGGAAATTGACACTTCCACGTCCCCGCTTCGTGCAACATTGGTTGCAGTTGCTTGCATGGGGACAAGCAACATTTGGGAGGGTAAGACTGTAATGTCCCTTCCTAAATGTTTTGCTAAGAAAGTCACAATCTTGTCATTTTTGTCAATTTTGGGCCTAAAGTAATTTTGGAGGAAAGCACTTAGGACAAGGGGGTCGAAATTATTCTCTTAGTGGGATGTGGGGACCACTTCTCCATGAAATACACACTCCCTTGTTGGAGAAATTCACATGACTAAGGAAGGAGTTCGAATTGCCTAGTGAAGGGGCCCACATGAAGGAAGGGAGAAGCGGTTATAAATAGGAGGAAAGCAGCGCCATTTGGGGCTTTTGATCATTTCACAAATTTTATTGTTGCTCAAGTTGTTTAGCTAAGTCACAAAGTGTTGTTGAGCACCGGAGTTTCCCAACTCACCCTTTCTTCGATGGACTACGAGTGCCACCTTAGGAAGTCATCACCATTGTCTTGTGGAGGTGGGGAGAGGCATAGCAAAGGTGCCACGAATTTTCCAAGCTCAGCTTGGATACAAAACTAGAAGCTATGCAGTCCCTTGGAGAGTTGTTGCTGAGAATTAGAAGCCACACAATTTGTTGGACATTCCATGTCAAATTTGCCAGAGGAGAGGAGAGAATTAAAGGAGCAGAAGGAGCCTACCTCATCAATTTGAATTTCTCTTGCAAGGCCTACGCAGCACTATCCCAGGCCTGTGCATTGTTTGAGTGGAGTTGTTGTGGGTGGTCTTGGTTGGAGGGATTTGGAGTTGGTTTGTTTTGTGGGAGTTAGAAGGGTGCCTAGAGGATATTTTCCACTATTTTGGAGGGTTGTAAGTGTTGGTGTCAGTGTTTGCATACTGCCATCAGTGATTAGAACTCCTCTTTTCGTATTCATATTAGGGTCTCGCTCAGAAATTTTTGTCATTCCACCTAGGTCCTCATTCAAAAATTTACTCACTGATAGTAGCCCTAGTCAAAAAAACCTCACTCACCTACACCCCTTCTACCTCCCTTGACCTTTTCCTATGCCCATCCTGTCATTTCCCTCTCCCAGGGTTTTGAGGACATTTTTCTTAGTTTCATGAACTCCATGGTTAAATCATCAACAAAACTTGTATCTTGATGCTCTTATGCCTTTCCCTATCCTTAATATACCTTCCTAAACACTTCCCATCACTCTTATCCCTCAAAATCATCATTTTTCTACAAACCCTAGCTTATTACTACGCTTTTCACACATTTCTAAACTAGGCCTATGTTTCGCCATTTTAGACCCCTTCCCCTCACTCAATCCTTAAAATTCTAGTTTCCCTTACTTCCTAACATCCTTTCCTACCTCCCATAATTTTCCTAAGAATTTAGAAGCCCCCTATCCCCTTTATTTCCCTTCATTCCTATAAATTTCCCAAATCCCCTATTTTGCCTACACTAAACCCCAATTTCCTCTCCCACTGAGCTAGGGTTGGCTATGGAATCAAAGACATCTCAGCAGAGAAGGCTTAAGGGAGGTCATTTCAGCAAGTATGAGGCCATTCCAACTCATAAACATCATATCTCCATCATTTTTCAAGAAGGTCGTTCCAAGGGGCAAATCATTTGCCACACACAAGGCCAGTTTTTCTTCAAACTATGTTTCTGACCAAACAGAGATGAATTTGACAAAAGTAAGAGAGGTTTTTGTCCATCATAGGCCAAGGATGAAAAACCTCCTTTAGTTTTTACATAGGTGTCATGGTTTTGGAGAAATTTCAAAAATACAGTTGCTACAAGAGAGTTGTTGCACTTCTTGAGTGACCTTTGGAAAATCAATTGTTTTACTAAATGGAGTCTCCAAATGCCTTTCTTGATGAGTCAAATGATAACTAGACAGAAAGAGCTTTCCAATGAGCTATCATGAGCTCAATTTGGAGTTGAGGAAGACCTCCAAAAGTTTCCTGCAAGATCACACTTCATTTTTGCACCCTCATTCTGCACTTTTTGACCAGGCTTGGGAGAATGGAATTTTGGGGGGTCAAATCAAGCCCATTTGGAAAACCAAAGGCAGCGTTGGAAACTAGACAAGATAAGCTTTCCAATGAGCTATCCTAGGCTCAAATTTGGACATTGAGAAGGCACGCAAAAGTGGGTCTGAAGATGGCGCCGCATGTTTGACAATTGGCCCAGTTTTTCACTGTTTCTCTCCAAATTTGCTTTTACCTATGGGAAATCAATGTTTTACTGATGTAATTGATGTGGTTGATGTAATTATTATGTTTTTCTTGCTACCTAGGGTAAGTACATTAGGTAAATGACCTCCATGACTTGTAATGAATCAATTCACTTAAGTTAGGGATGAGCCACTTTGACCACCCTACACTCTAGCTATTAGTTCAATTTTTGTTGTAACTGCTCCTCCTCTCATGGTTTCAACCCCTGAGGCCAAGATGAGTTGGTTTGAGGCCTATATCATGTAATTTCTCAGTCATTCTACAAGCTGTACTCCATTGGATATTGTATTAGTGTTTCAGACTTTGGCATGGAATATATTGGATGGGTTGCAGCTATTTTGGTGGGATTCCTATGGCGTGGTATTTTGATGTTGTTTCTTCTTCAATTACATATGTATGAACGTTTTGTACCTTTCACGATTCATTTCACTCTAAATATGTTTGATTTCCAAGGTGTGATAAGCAGAATTCATCTTGTATGCTCTGTTTTGGGAAAATCATCATAGATTATTTCATTTCTTCAGTTTAAAAAGAGTTCATGATCTTCATGATCTTTTTAGCACCTCACTAGTCTAAACCATCTCATCACTATACTACAAAGTGTTAAAGTAACTTGCCTACCTTGCCCCATCAAATGTTTGCAATTCTGATTCTCTTTTGCCCTAACTTAGTTCACTCTTTGACCTAATTCACTCATCTAATGACTACCCCAACCAAATCAAATCAAACAAACCCTGAGCTACTATATCTAACCTAAAACCCTAATCTATCTAGCCCTCCTGGCTGTGATCCTTTGGGAAGAGCCCTCTCTGACTTGGTAGGGCTAGCTGCCAAGTCAAAATATTGGTCTGTGGTTACCTCAACTCGACTCTTTCGCCTCCAAGGAGATCCGAAGGAGTGATAACATATTGGCGCCGTTGTCGAGGAGCGAAAGATCATTTTCCCTAGGTGTACGACATAGTTTAGATCCCGTTGTTGATCGTGGACAACAGTTAGACACAAGAAGGTTGAATCATCCACCTAGCGACTCCATTGTTCAAGATCCCGAGCTTCAAAGTTCAGAGCGACTTCACTGCCAAAGAATCCAGATTTCAGAGCATTGATGGTAATCACCGATGACAGGGTATGTGGCAAATCCTTTATCTGGTGAAATATTACTAACTTTAAGGAATGAGTTATGAGAATTTCAGATTGATCAGAATTTCTCAACATCAGTATTTCGTTGCTTGAAATCCAACCTACTCACACTTGAAAATAAAAATTGTTTTCTTGGTTTAGTTGCTGAAAGGTTAGAAAATGAAATTGAACTACTGGATGTTCATATTGAATCATATGATTTCCAAGATCCTAAACAATTTTTGGAAACTCTCCCTGCTCCCAAAGAAGAAAAGGTAAGGCTGCCCTTGGATGGTTGGATTAACGAATGTTTTGATTTACAGCAGGGATCTGACAATCTCCAGCCGAGAGCATATGTTGAGTTGGGGCAGCAGATAGAATATGGTTTTTATGATCCTATAGCAGCATATATGGAATATTTTCTTAGTTTGAATGACAAACCAGATTTCCTTTAAAAGAGCCAGAAGTATTATGTGTATATATTGCTAGTAGAATTTCCAACTATGTTCTGGTTCAAGCACCGTCAAACAACCTCATCATTACAACAGTTGCTTAATTGGTAGATTTGTCACTTTAGTATCACTTGATTCAGTGATTTTGCAGTAGATTAGTGTAGGATAAGTGTGCAATAAGCTTGCTGGACAAGCATCCTTCAGCATCTGCTTTATAGTTTGCAGTGTGTGTGTTTTCAATGTTTAGTTTGGTTGTAAGTTTTTGACCGTATTGGCCCACGTGGTTAGGCACTTGGTCTGCGGTGTTCTTGACACCTCAGAGGAGCTGCCATCCCCAATAAGGCTGATGTTAGTGTCAGTGTTTGCATACTGTCATTAGTGATCAAAACTCCTCTTTTCGTATTCATATTAGGGTCTTGCTCAGAAGTTTTTGTCATTCCACCTAGATCCTCATTCAAAAATTTGCTCACTGATGGTAGCTCTAGTCAAAAAACCTCACTCACCTACACTCCATCTATCTCCCTTGACCTTTTCCCATGCCCATTCCGCTCATTTCCCTCTCCCAAGGTTTTGAGTACATTTTTTTTGGCTTCATGACCTCCATGGTTAAATCATCAACAAAACTTGTATCATGATGCTCTTACGCCTTCCCCTATCCTTAATATACCTTCCTAAACACTTCCCATCACTCATATCCCTCAAAATCATCATTTTTCTACAAACGCTAGCCTATTGCTACGCTTTTGACACTTTTCTAGACTAGGACTGTGTTTCACCCTTTTGGGCCCCTTCCCCTCACTCAATCCTTAAAATTCTAGTTTCCCTTACTTCCTAACATCCTTCCCTACCTCCCATAATTTTCCTAAGAATTTAGAAGCCCCCTATCTCCTTTATTTCCCTTCATTCCTATAAATTCCCCAAATCCCTTGTTTTGCCTACATTAAACCCTAATTTCCTCTCCCACTGAGCTAGGGTTGGCCATGGAATCAAAGACATTTGAGCAGAGGAGGCCTAAGGGAGGTCATTTCAGCAAATATGAGGCCATTCCAACTCATGAACATCATGTCTCCGCCATTTTTCAAGAAGTCATTTCAAGGGACAAATCATTTGCCACACACAAGGCCAGTTTTTCTTCAAACTATGTTTTTGACCAAACAGAGATGAATTTGGCAAAAGTGAGATAGGTTTTTGTCCATCATCGGCAAAGGATGAAAAACCTCTTTCAATCTTTACAGCAAGTGTCATGGTTTTGGAGAAATTTCAAAAATACAGTTGCTACAAGAGAGTTGTTGCACTTTTGGAGTGACCTTTGGAAAATCAATTGCTTTTCCTAGATGGAGTCTCCAAATGCCTAGCTTGATGAGTCAAATGATAACCAGAAAGAGAGAGCTTTCCAATGAGCTATCATGAGCTCAATTTGGAGTTAAGAAAGACCTCCAAAAGTTTCCTGCAAGATCACACTTCATTTTTGCACCCTCATTCTGCACCTTTTGACCAGTCTTGGGAGAATGGAGTTTTGGGGAGTTAAATCAAGCCCATTTTGAAAACCAAAGGCAGCTTTGGAAACTAGACAGGATAAGCTTTCCAATGAGCTATCCTATGCTCAGTTTGGACACCAAAAAGGTAGGCAAAAGTGGGTTTCAAGATGGCGTTGCGCATTTGACACTGGCTCTGCGCGTTTGACAGTTGGCCCAATTTTTCATTGTGTCTCTCCAAATTTGATTTTTACCTATGGGAAATAAATGTTTTACTGATGTAATTGATGTGGTTGATGTAATTATTATGTTTTTATTGTTACCTAGGGTAAGTAAATTAGGTAAATGACCTCCATGACTTGTAATGAATGAGTTCACTTAAGTTAGGGATGAGTCACTTTGACCACCCTACACTCTAGCTATCAGTTCAATTTTTGTTGTAACTGCTCCTCCTCTCATGGATTCGACCCCTGAGGCTAGGATGAGCTGGTTTGAGGCCTATATCATGTAATTTCTCAGTCATTCTACAGGTTGGACTCCATTGGATGTTGTATTAGTGTTTCAGAATTTGGCATGTAATATATTGGATGAGTTGCAGCTCTTTTGGTGGGATTCCTGTGGCATGGTATTTTGATGTTGTTCCTTCTTCAGTTACATATGTATGAATGTTTTGTACCTTTCCTGATTCATTTCACTCTAAATATGTTTGATTTTCAAGGTGTGATTAGCAAAATTCATCTTGTATGCTCTGTTTTGGGAAAATCATCATAGATTATTTCATTTCTTCAATTTAAAAAGAATTCATGACCTTCATGCTCTTTTTAGCACCTCACTAGTCTAAACCATCTCATCACTATATTACAAAGTGTTAAAGTAACTTGCCTACCTTGCCCCATCAAATGTCTGCAATTCTGATTCTCTTTTGCCCTTACCTAGTTCACTCTCTAACCTAATTCACTCCCCTCTTGGCTGTGATCCTTTGGAGAGAGCCCTCTCCGGCTTGGTAAGGCTAGCCACCAAGTCAAAAGATTGGTCTGTGGTTACCTCAGCTCAACTCTTCCTTGATTGGTCTGTGGTTACCTCAGCTCGACTCTTCTTCGGCCTTGGAGATCCGGAGGAGTGATAGCAGTAAGGACAGAAATTCCTGCAGGTTGAAATTTATTGGCAGTGGAGCGTCAAAAGCGCTGAGAATTTGGGGTCAAATTTGGAGCGTCAAAACTAGAGGAAACCCTTTCTGGGTTTTTCTAGGTTTTTGGTGAGGAGCTCAATTTTAATTTGGCAGAATTTTCTGGGCAGATTTTGAAGGCCAAACAGTGGTTCCAAGTCAAACAACAATGAAGAATTTCTAGGGCCAACGCAATACCTTTTAGGAGGGGTCGAATTCCTTGTTTCCAAGCAACATTTCATCACCTGGGATTGTCTAGCTTGCTTTGACAAGCCCAAGTGCACCTTCTCTTACCATTGTACCCTCTCAAAGGATTAATAAAATGGCTGGTTTGGAGCATTTCTGGCATAATTCTTATGGATGTCGAACGTCTATTTGAATTTTTATGCACGCACTTGTATTTGCTTGAATTTGCTTAATATCACTGTAAAATTTTCGATTAGGAATATTACATTTTTCCTCTCTTGTCCTTATCGTAAGGCAACATTGGAGCTCATTTGGCATTATTTCACCTTCTTTAACTTCGTCACCTAAAGGCTAAAAATCTAGCTTTTCCCTTGGTGAAAATTAACTTATTAGGGTTGATGTCATCAACTTTAGGAAATTTAGGGCCTCTTGAAAACCCTAGTTCAACAAAAAGACTTTAACTTAGGGCTTGTTGAAGGTTTGCCATTTTATATTGTTGATCATACCCTTAAGCAAACTTTTTCCTTGTGCTGTATGTCTAGATCCATTGTTATTGAATCCTATTTTGAAACCCTAGGCTTCAAGTGCTCTTCTCTAGGTTTCTTCATTCGTTCATTATTCCTCTGCGTAAAGAATAATGCCTTAGTCCAAGTAATAAATACCTTGATCAAGTCAATCTTACATCACCTTGATTCTACTAACTTAGAATACATTTAGATTGTATATACTGGGAAGCCTCTTGTGTGGAGAAATTCCACCGAAGAGTAGGAGGTCGAGTGTTAAGGTGACAATGGCAACCAATTCATTGTTGCATCATAGTCTAGTTCTTGCCTTGTAAGGCATCTCACAAGGCCTGTTAGATTTTGAGGCAAGACAATAAATCAAGGGGATTTGACCCTCGAACCTCATACTTTCCATAAGACTTCATATCATTGCCATCACCAATCAAGTTACCCCTTAGGCGAAAGTAAATATTGATATTAATTGCCTACCAAGTTCATAATTTGACAATGTAAGGGCCTAGGGTAACACATAATTGCCTAACAGGATAATCTAGTGAGAGACAGATAAATGAAACACCAAAGAGAGCAACAATACAATTTAACTAAAAGTAGCAACAACTATATAATTTAATAGATAGAAAAAAAGAAAATGAATACACTTATCAAGTTAGTCTCGGTTAGTTTGCAAGTTGGGATAGTTGTGATATAGCATCCATAACTATATTTTAGGCACTAAAATAGAGGTCAAACCTCTTTCATAGGATACACATGTAAGAAACACATTTTGAACTTATATAATAACTTGTCACTGTAATCAAACCTCTATTTTAGGCACTAAAAGAGACCCTGTCGTAGCATGGGCATTTAGTCATCACATTTTAATGACTTAGTAGCACAAATTAGACTGTGGACAAAATCAAATTAATTGTTGGAAATAAGCATGGCCCATTTAATTAGTATTATATGTGAAGGTTAATGGCATGTGATAACTTAGTACATAATTTATTATTTTGCATACATTTCCTAGGAATATCCACAGGGAACTTCCCCCCATTCCAAGGATCGTACTCAAGGTACTCAAGGTAAATTGGATTATATAGAAGCTCAAATTTTTGACATGTCACTTACGGTAATAAAACCTACATGGAGAGAGTAGCACTAAATCACACAATTGCTCAAGCTAAACCCAATAAATTAGTACATGTTGTTATAGCAACTAGTTAGACCTTTTAAATCTTCAAGAGTATTAAGAAAAAAGACATTGTACGTTAATGTAAATGACATCACAAAGTATAAAAACAAAATCCAATAATGAAATCTTTACAAGAATTTATAGGGAATGAAAAATGCAAATAAAATGTATTAACATGTAAAATAAAATCGTTTTTCAATTAATTTTCTATATAAAACACCAACCAATAATTTAACCCTTTAGTGTAACTTTTCATTCATCATCTATCATTTGAGACAAACTATTAATAGCTTAAACTTTTAAAATAACTAAATATAACTTTTAATCAAAAAAAGAAAAATAAATTGAACATGTCTTTGTCTCTTAAAGATACACCAAAGTTTCATACTATATGTAAATTTCTTACATATACACAAAAGTTTCATACTATATCTACATTTGTGGTTGGTGTAAAGAATTATTTATTACTCATTTTCATTAATAAATAAGTATGTACATGGTAATATCCCACCTTAGTCATGTAAACCCATCACATTAATACTAATAAATAATTAGAGTAGAAAAATAGAATAATAATAATAAAATGATCAATCAAATTTACGATTATGTAAAATAAAATAAATCTTCAGTTATGTGTAGGTGGGGCTCAAGTAATGTGTACCTACCATGAGGCGCCTAGGAGGGATAGAAAAACGATGGCGAGAGGAGTTCCGGACTTGGATTTGTCTTTCAATAAATTGCATGATTTATCCTACTACCACGCACAAAGATGGTTGAACTGCACAGTGGGAAAATAAAATTAGATTATATTAATTCAATCTTAAATATCTGATTTGCAAAAGAAAATGTTATAGTTTAAAGTCACATTTAATTCAATTATCAAAACAATAAATTCTTATAGAATAGTGGGGTTAGCATTTGCAGGGGCTACTTTTAATACATCAAACTAAACTACAAGAGAAAAAGGCCATACAAGACTATGAAATGATGTTCGCAATAACAATTCAGTCAACATCCCAAGAGGCCAACACAATAACAATTCAATCAATATCTAAAGAAACCATTAATTAGAAAGGCATTAAAAAGGATATTCCATGTGCCACTTGCCCTAGCCTATAAAATGAAACAATTAAAAAAGAACTATTAAAAAACAAATCAATATCTTATTATTGGAGCTATAATTTACAGTTAGTCATACATTAACTTGAAAAGCACTCAAAATAATAGTTACTCACAAAATGCAATAGATAATTAATATTTAAAAATAAGCCATTTACTTTCCATGGCTTATAAAATGATTATGCAAATACAATAGATCATTAAAAAAAACAAAGCAAAACAAAACCACCACTCGCCCTGCTTGCCATACAGCTTATTTTAACTTTTCTTTTCACCTCAACCAAATCCATAAAAATAACAAGATTATTGGAAAGCAAATCAATAATTTTTAATAAGTCATAGAGCAGAGAAATTTGACCTAAGTGGTCAACATTACACGAAGTAGCACGATGAAAAGTAGGGCTTAACTTCATTGGTATAATAGTTAACAAAGAGGATTTCCATCACCCTGAAACGTTGAAAAATGTAATATTCTAGGGCAAATTTCTACCATTGTAATATTCTAGGGCAACTTTTTTTTCTTATGGTTTCTGCAACTTTCTTCTTTGGATAATATCGTTAATGTATCGTTCACTGGAATGATGTGATAATGTAACAATAGAACATAAATAGAATCCAAATAACTTAATAACCTAATAATACAATAATCCCATAATATAAGTCATGTCAAACAATTCTATGGACCCCATGCAATGATATGAGGGCACGTCAAAAATAAAATATACGGAATTAAAGCTCCCAAATTCACCCACTAATGCACAAAACCAAAAAAAAAAGTCCACACTTGATTTTTGGCTTTGTGACTCAACCAGCAAAATTTTTGAAACCCTCCAAAACACGAACTTGTCACTAGAATAGATTATGACCCACGACACATCAATTTTGAAGCTTCAACCTTTGATTTGGCAACTTATGAGCACAGTTGGTTCTTAGCTTTGTGGCTCAGCCTGCAAAATATTTCAGAACACGGACTCATCACAGGAGTAGATTTCGTCACTTTTGAAACTCTGCTTGTAAGTCAAACTGAAACTACAAGGAATCATTGGATTTCAGAGGGTATCCTTTGCAGCTTGTTCCATGAATTGAGTGTCAAAAAATAGCAGTGGTCTTTGTTGCAGCTGCCTTGAATTTAGACAAATAACCGTCATAGTTCTACTTCGCACTGCATACCCAAACAATTAACAAGTTGTCGCTATCTTGAAATCTTGTTTATTGGTTATCCAATAGGCTCTGCTCCAAAGATTAAGGTTTTGGTCATGCGTGTATGTCAGACCCTTCAAACAAGTACCATACCACAATTTTGTTTCCCTACCAAGAAAAAATAATTGACTTCGCTGCCCTTTTCAAAATTTCACTTCTCTAGGTGCACAAAGGATTTACATTGCTTTCAGATTGTTCTTGTTCCAAAAAATCCAAAACCCCAAAATTCGTTGCCCAACCAGAAACCCTTGTCCCAAAACAAAGAAACAGATGTCAACTTGGGTGGAATCTTTCACCATCGAAATTGACAAGGGAGAATGGGGTCTGAAACCCTCAAAGCTGATGCCCAAAATACAAAGAAATGATCCATGCCTCAAAATGAATTCAAACCTCCTCTAGTTATAGTTTTTCTAAGGTGTTTCATCTCTTTTTTATTGATTGAGTGAACCTTACTCAAAACCCTAGTTTTGGGTTTTTTTGGCCCAGCTGACCAAAAAAATTTCCAATATTACAGAAAAACAAAAACAAAAGCAAGAAAGAGTAAAGAACAATTGTCATGGCTTAGCATGGGCATCGAAAATAATGATGACATGCAGATATGAAAGGAAGGAAAGCAAGAACTCTACTCACCTGGTTGTGTGTTGTAAGGATCAAGATGGAAAGGTAAATGTTTGTACTCAAAACTTGAAAGAAAATATGTAGCAATGACCTTGAAACTAGACGGATGGGGAATAAAATGTGACATTACAAATGGAACCCAAGACAAAAATTGGTGTCGGTTGCCACAAGAGATGTATGTTCGATGTCCAATCAGAGCAACCTAAAAATGCACAGCAAAAATAATGATAATCCAATCAACTGAAAATTGAATTTCTTAAGTTGGAATCGGTTACAGAACCCTAGAAGAAAAATTAAATGCCATGACACAACCTTGTCACAAAAAGCAGATATATAATTTATAATTGTACTAAACATTGTTATAGAAAACAAATATATAATTTATACTCATACTGAACCTTGTTATAGAAAACAAATCTATAATTTATAATTAGTCATAAGGTAGAAAAAATTGACCTAAGTATTCACCATTATACAAAGTAGCGGTATGAAAAAGCGAGGTGAAATTCACTAGTCGGTTGTTTAACAAAAAGGATTCCCACCACCTAGAAATACAGGAAAAAAGAGTAAAGAATAATCGCCATGGCATTGAAGGGGCATCATCAATATTGATGATATCAAGGTCCGAAAGAGTTTACTCACCTAGTAACATGTAAATATCGAGATGGAAAGGCAACTTTAAAGAGAAAACGCAACAATGACCTCGAGATTGACAAGTGGGGAATAAAATGCAAAGATATATCTAGAAACCAAGATGAAAATTGGTTGCCAGTTGCCATAAGTGATGGATGTCCTATCAAAATAACTTGAAAATGTGTAAAATAGTGAATGCTAATCCAATCAACTAAAATTGTTAAGCCAATCAACTGAAAATTTGAAATTCTAAATTGAACTCAAGTACGTAACTCTAAGAGAAAATTTAAATGCCACAACACGAACCTTTGTTCCAGGAATAAAAACACCATGAGAAAATCAACATTATATTTATGGGTAAGTTGTATCACTGTTATGTACAATTCTAAATTGAACTCAAGTACGTAACTCTAAGAGAATTTAAATGCCACAACACTAACCTTTGTTCCAGGAATAAAAACACCATGAGAAAATCAACATTATATTTATGGATAAGTTGTATCACTGTTATGTACAAAATAACAGGAGAAAATCAACATTACATTTATGGATAGATATTATACATAGCAATGATATGGTGTATTGGGTACTTTTGTGCTTTGTGTGTTTTGGGGAATATGATTTGGAATGGGTGTTGAGTATGTGAATTTTGTGATCTTGGTTGGTCAACGTAGGCTTTGTGAGAGTTTGGTTTATGGTTGCAAATATGTAACAAAAGGGAAGAAGATTTTGCATCCTCGTCAACTATTAGATTAACTAGCAACAGTGATAGGAGAGAATGATGAAAGTCAAAATATCCATTTTGGGCTATTTGGAGATGTGTTGATATCAACCCCGATATAGTCATACTTTTTCCACTGTTTAAAATGCATGCAACATTACAATGTAGCATGTTGTATCCGCATATACAAGTGATGAAATTATAGAACTTTCATATGCCCCTCCTTCAACAACTTCAGCAATCCCTTTGCCTGGTCTTTTCTTGGGTGAGGCCATTTCTCCTATTGACGAGGAAATGTTGAGGCACTCCAAATCAACTGTACTTGACATTTCAAAGATGTTCATCATGACAGACAAAGAAAATCAAATTAAATTCAAGGCACGACACAAGAAATTGGCTCAATGTGTTGTTGTGCAAGAGAAGCATTAAGGGTTTGGAGTTATAGCGACGCAATGTTAGACAAGAAACTAGCGTTGTAGCGCGAGGAGGCAACTACATCACAGCGCAAAGGATAAGGGATTAGCGGCGACGAGATTCGTAGCAGTAGTGAGGTTGTCTATAGAAATATCTTACGTCGTTGTGCAAAGGGAAGGTAGTTAGAAGTGATGGGATTCTTAGCAATAGCGAGGTAATCCATTGAGGGTGTTTGCACCGCAGCACAAGGAGAGAGTGATTTTCTGCTTTGTGTGAAGAAAATGGGAGTTGGAGTTCAAGCTTTGCATCGTGGCGCAAGGATTGACAAAAGGATGCGTCGTAGCGCAAGGAGACTAGAGATTAGTGCAACGTAGGTGCAAGGAATTATAGAATGGTGCACCGTAGTGTAAAGGGGCGTGTAGTCTTTACCAGGAAAGGTTGCAAATATTTAGGTCTGGGACTATATAAAGTTATAGGGCATGGGGAAGGCGAAAAGTCGAGAAGCCAAATGGTTGTGATGAAAAGAGAAAATGCAAGGACAAAGGTGAGCATAGGGATCTACCTGACACCTAGCACGACGGTTCAACTCCTGGCAGTGGCGCAACAATCAGCAACAGTGGGTGCAGACTACTAAGTTTCAATGTGTCGACAAGCTAAGGGCTCTGGTGACAAAAAAACAGGGTAAAAATGACTTGGAGCTCCACCCTTTTATATTTTTGTCACACATGCGAGCAGATTTCGACACATTAAATGCCATTTTGCGAGAAGACTTGCACTAAGATTTATGGTGGTGCACTAAAGAATTGTTTTGCAATGTGCCACACTAAGGACATGAGGGGCATTGAGCTCTTTTTACAAAATATGCCAATGAAACTATATGACTTTGTTTTCTTACAGAAATAGGGATGCTCATTTCTTAAAAATAAAATGGAGGGACTCCAAACTTTAGACACGTCGAAAATTTGGGGTTGTAGCTACTACAACAGTCCCTTTATAGTAAATGCTACTAAATTAATTTCAAAATTTGATTATAGTGTTATTTATGCATTTGGTTAGTGATAGTGTATTCATTTAGCACAATGTTCATAGTATATGGGATCCTTTATTAGGGTAATTGCAATTGCTAAGAAATAGTTATTGGATCCTTTATGAGGGAAATTTCCATTTTGTAACAGCCTTTATGAGAGTAATTGAAATGGCAATCATTATTCATGCTTATCCCATGATTATCAACCTTAGCTTTCACACAACAACTCATGAGGTGTTCCACTATTGCAATGCCATCCACCTTAGCTTTAACACAAAATTTTAGTTCATAACCTTATTGGAAATAATAGTTCAATCCCCTTACCTTACAAGCTACCAAGAAAAATTGACACAAGAGATTCACAATGGAGCCCTATGCTCCAAGATTTAGAATCAAACTCCAAAATTTTGTTGGTATGTCATAACCCCCAAGGGCACTCACTCTATATATCCAAAATATAGAGCCCTTTATTTCAAATTTATGCCTAACTAGCCTTCTAGCCTTCTAGAAGCATCCACTAAAATATCAATATAACTAATGGGCCCACCTAGAAATATAATAAAATATGTTGGACCAACATGTCTAACTCCTTAACATACGACCACTATGGGGGTAAAAGTTACTTAAACAAGTCCCAAAAGGTGCCATTAAAGCTTAGTTCCAAAATTACACCACATAAATTGCCATTACGCAATATTAAACATGCTAACATCCCCTAGTCAATATTGACCAAGAGCATTGTTAAAATTGGCAACTAGGGCCAATGGCTTTGAGAGTTTGAGCGGGAGTTGCAGTGCATGGGTCTTGGTTTGAACTGCGATCAGTGCATTGTTCCCATGGCCTCCGAGGAGGGGCCAGCCCCCCCTCCCTTGCCAGACTCCTCTGTTGATGTTGCCTTCTAATCTCTTGCGGCCTCCCCTCATAAGCATGCGCGTCCGTCAGTTGTTGCATCCAAGTTCGTCAAGCGTAATGATGAGGTTAAGAACGTTTCCTTGCTGGATGGGGCACGGCGAACCTCCCTTGTTTATTCCGAGAGAGAATTGATTGGTGAATTCACGGGTATGTGGCCTTCCCCCAAATTGATGGAAGTCTGGATAAGGAAAACTTGGAATCCTATGATGAAGAGTAAGCTAGCTCTCTCTACAATAGGCAATGGGTTATTCATCTTTTTATTTGAATTAAAAGAGGACAGAGATGTAGTATTATGAAATGGACCATACTTCTTTGGTTCCAAAGGGATGTATTTGAACAAATGGACCCTTGCTTCAATCTAGACAAGGACAATCCTGATTCCTACTGCTATTCCAGTATGGGTAAAGCTTTCGCGCCTTCCAATCTCATGCTGGAGTGATGACTGTCTCCAACTATTGGTAATGGAATTGGGAAATACTTGGACAAGTCCAAACCCAAAGGCTCCTAGTTTGTCGATGCCAAAATATGTGTAGAAGTAGCTTTAGAGAAGGGTTTGTTGGTTGAAATCAACCTAAATCTGGGAGAATGGAAGCACAGACAAGTTATGGACTATGAACAAATTCCATTCAAATGCAGACACTACCACGATTACGGTCATTTTACCAGAGACTATGACAAAGCTGGGAGCAGTGGCAAAACCAAAAAGAGCTCCGAAAGGAAAAGGAACAATGCCAAAGTCTTGAGGTCCTATGGCCAACAACACTACTCCTTCCTCCTCAAACCCCTTCAAAGTATTAAGTGACGATGAAATGGAAATGGAAACTCCCCTTCAACCACTCAAACGAACAAGCGTGGAGAAGGTTCAAGTAATTGAAGAAGGTGAAATAGTAGCGGAAAGTAACTCGAAGGAAGGCGGGGGTGAAGTCACTCCTCCAAAAACTGCTCCAACCCCTGACTTTCCGAGCTCCATTCGTGGTAGTCTGCTGAAGGATTCAAAAAGAGTTGTCACCCGGAATATGTCTCAAAACTTATCCTGGGTTGACGAATGTAGCAATCAAGAAACCGACCTCTCGAAGAAAAAAGGGCGGCCAAACAAGAGGGGATAGAGAGAAAGAGAAGCAAAACTAAACAAAAAGCTTGGGAATCAACCAATAATCTCAGAAATTTTTAAGGGGAAACAAATAAACAGAGAAGGAAAGGATGGTGATCTCTCCCCCTCCATTCATAAGTAATGAAAGTAATATCCTGGAACATAAGGGGGCTAGGAAACCCTGCTAACATCCTAGTAGTAAGAGACATAATCAAACACACAAGAATCTCCATTGGTGGTGTTTCTTCAAGAAACAAAGCTAGAAGAAGCAGAGGTTCTAAGAGCAGCTAGAAATTTCTGGAGAGATAGCTCTAGGTCAGTTAAGTCTTCAAGGGGAGCCTCAAGAGGGCTCGACATATTTTGGTCAAACAAGAACTTCACCTTGGTTGAAGAAATAAAAACGAAGTCCTAGGTTATGGCTCTCCTGGAGGAAAGAGACAAGAACTTCACCTTGTTTGAAGAAATAAAAACAAAGTCCTAGGTTATGGCTCTCCTGGAGGAAAAAGACTCACGGGAAAGAATTTCCTTCATAAACATTTATGGTCCAGTTGTATACAACGAAAAGGTTGAATTCTGGGATTCATTAGAAGCTTTAAATGAGAGGAACTACCACATTAAAAGTATAATGGGAGGGGACTTCAACAGTATTAAATATGACAGAGAAAAGAAAAGAGGAGGGACTTCGAATAGGGATCCATTCAAAGATAGAATGGATGAAACAATGGGATTTGATTGATATCAAGCCTAAGTCTGGGAAATATACATGGTCATGGTCTAATAGACGGTTCGTGGACCACTTTATTGCTGCTAGCTTGTACCACTTCCTGCTGCACAGGAGCTGCCTCCTCAAAGGACTGCTCCTCGACTATTGAAGCTCAGGGAGACTCGGATCATCATCCCATCATGATCACAATGGAAAAGACTGAAAATCTTGGACCGCTGCCCTTTAAATTCAATACAGACTGGTGCCAATCTGAAGAGGTTAGGAATCTGGTAAGGCGGACCTGGTTCTGCCAAGTCCAGGGCTCACCCAGTTATGTTTGGGAAACTAAGCTAAAGATTGTCAAAAAAGAGTTGAGGAAGTGACTGAGAGAATTACCAACCCCCAGTGGAAAAAAGGAGAGACAATTATAAGATGATGGAGGAAGTTCAGATTGAAGAAAAACACATCCAAAAGGAAAAGGATCTTTCCTCTCAGATATTTAACCGGTATATAGTTATATATGAATTATTCTCCATATATCCACAATAGAGATAAAGTGTATTGATTCCCTGTAGTGTAAGAACTCCAACAGACTGCCCATCGTGGGGTTAATAGTGGAAGCCGAGAGCAGCCCGCGGAATTCCGATCCGCAAAAATCCCTTGACCATGGAATGAACATCGTTGCAAGGCCGTAAAAAGTAAGAATTATCCGAATAAACCGAATAATCTGATCTCGGCTATTGAATATGATGCACGCAGATGAACCAGGGATTTTACCTGAGCTATTCCTGAAAGAATCTATCTGGTTGTGAATAGATAGAAAGGGCAGATTGAAATTGCATAACGCATAGAAAGTTTTCACATACAATACCAGCATATCAGCTACGATGTGCCATATCTCTCTACCTGGACATGAACAACAAAGACTAATTCAATGTTAGTCATGCGGACAGAAGGGACGAATTATCTACCGGTGTAAGGTGCACCCATTTCCCAAACTACACCACCCATTCCAGAACAGGCTTTCATCCGATGTGGGCTCTGTTTGGAAAAGGGGCGACACCATAGGTTCATGCTCAAGGAAATTACCCACGCTTGGTTTTCGTTATCCTTATGAGTACTTCTATATATATAATTCAGATTCGTCGTATAATAATCGCGTACATCAGTATGAACTAGATATTCTTACTGCAACTAACTCAAAAACGAAGCTAACCTTCTTTCCCTGTGGAGTAGTTTCTATTTCAATTTTCCACCTAAACGTACCTCGATCTCCCCATCATATCCTGGTCATTGTGGTAGAAAACCAAGATAACAAAACCCGCATACTCAACATTTAAACCAAATCATATTCCCTAAAAACACACAAAGAAACCAAAAAAAATACCCAATACACCATATACTGCAATGTATCATTCCTCAAACTCTCACTGTAATTAATTGGTCATGCACGTACTGAATATAGCAGGCAGGGATCGTACTTACGAGCACATAGCCTGAACAAAATGCATCCAAGGACTACGCAAATTGACTTTGCTCCAATAGCAAAGGCGGCTAGAGCAACGGCATAGGAGGTAGCACAGCCTGCAATGACCAACCAAGATATCAAAATCGGCATACTCAACATTGATTTCAAATCATTTCCTTAAAATACACAAAGCACACAAAAATACCCAATATATCATATGTTGCTATGTATTATTTCTCCTTACAGAGATAAAAGCTCCTCACCTCCATGGGCTCGAGCCCAATATCTTTTACCCAGGACATTCTTCTTGTGAGTCTCTGACGCTTTGAAACTCCACTGATATTTGAACATGAAAATCCTCAAATTCCTCTATCAAACCCTCCTCCAATACTATGTACCATTTCTTCTTACAGAAAGCTCCTGACCTCCATGGGCTCCAATTGCTGTTATGTTTTACCATGGACATTCTTCTTGTGAGCCTCTGACGCTTTGAAACTCCACTGATATAAACATCAAAATCCTCAAATTCCTCTTTCAAACCCTCCTCCAATAGGACGTCCCACACTATTTTCTGTAGAAATCTTTCTGAGTACCGCACCGACTTTAGCCCAACCTATTTAAATTCCCATTGCTTCAGACTTCGACAGCAAATTCCTGTGCAAATTGTGGTGCTTCGACAGCCAGCTCCTGCTGAAAAGCCACATAATAACATATGGTAAGAGCCGCTAATAACAAATGTCTTAAATCCGCAACCCCTGAAGCAGCCCACTCTCTGGCTCTATTTTTTAAACTCCCCAACTCAGCCCACGCTATCCCAGAATTTCTTGGAACTCTATTTAAATCCACGACCCCTCCGAATCATACCGCGCGCCCTGTCGCCATTCTCTGGGGTCGAGGCTCGGGGTCACATTAGATCTTTTCGTAATGTTTTTTCCCTTTAAAGAAAATCGACTTAATGAAAACCAACTTCGTTATTAATACTTTCTAAATTTAATGAAAACAATGGATAACTAACAAACGCACACGCCAGTGAAATGAAAATGCTGGGTAACTGACTACTATACACGTTAGCGAAATGAAAATGATGGGTAACTGACTATTATACACGTCAGCTCATTGCATTTCTGCTCCAACGTTTATGTTGTTTTCTGGTTTTCGAAATAAAATGTTTTGGAAATAAACTTTTGTATATTCCATCATATTTTGTGTTATTATTATCCTTGCGTCATAGTATTGTTTGAATTTTTTTTAAATTAAGTTGAAACTTCCCTGTGTTGGATTAGGTCAAAAATAGTTATATACAGGTCAAAGGTTCCTTACGAGGTTGTACACACGAACTATGTTTTTTAATAATAAAATAGAGTAATAATAAAATAGAGTATAAAATTCATTTGTCTAAATGAATTTTAGATAAATTATTTATTAAGTTAATGAATTATAATTATATAATTATTTCTAAAAGAGTGTGATGGGATTTGATTATATGATTGTGTTGTTGTTTTTATATATATTAAAAAGAGGTTAGTTTGTAAATAATGAATTTTAAATAATTATGAAAGCATTATATAGGCATATTTGTAAGAAAAGAAATATTTAATTTTATGTTTGTGTTGTTGTTTAATGGTTTTATTTTGATTGTTACATATTTTTTTATTTTTTTAGAAAATTTGTTTAAACTTTGCATGTATAAGTAAAGGAAGAAAACAATTAATAGTTTAACTGTTTTTAATTTCTTTTCATGATTTATAGAGTATTGTTATTGCTTTCCTCCACATTATTTAAACTAAGTATAGATTTATCTTAATTCTAGATCTACCAAGCACTTGAAGGGATGGAATCTCTTGAGATGCAAATTTCTTTTAGAGTGAAAAGAGATTTGATACGAGATCTAGATTGGGAGTTAAGATGGATCTAGACTAGTATAATATATCTATATATAGTTGACTTTGAAATGTTTTATTTATAATTCATGTTCTCCACATTAAAATGTTAAAACATGTCCCTTCATATTTTTTATATGCCTAAATTTAATTATTTTTGCTATTAATATTTTCTAAAATATTACATATCAAATCTATATTAAGCATTGAAATAATTACAAATCTTCCTTATACATTGAATTAAAAAACATGCATTAATGGTATAAGAATTCTCTCAATCTTTCTCTTTCTCTCTGTATATATATGTATGTTTCATGTTAAAATCTTTTACTTGTGCACATTGACATATTTACAACCCACGTTAAAATTTTATTTGTTATTGATAATTTTAAAATCGTATATATCAATTCCATATTAAAAATGAAATAAATTAATATCAATAATATTGTTTCATGTCATCGCCATTAAGCAGTGATGAAATTTTTTGGTATTAAAAAGTGAATTAATTTTTTTTACTCATCTCCATATTATTATTTTTTCTCGGTAAAGACTAATTCTATTAACTGAAAAAAAAAAAAAAAAATATTACAAGGGGTTGAGGCCTCGGCAACATCAACCGAGAACACTCAATGCAACAAAATTGTCCCAGGTAAGGGAGAACCAGTTACACTAAGCAAGAGAGCAGATGGAGAAACCAGAGATTAACCAAAATAACATAAGGATAAGGCGGTATAACCACCTAGCTAGAAAACAAGACCAGAAAGCGAGATAAAGACATTGCCTAATAACCCAAAAGATCTTTATACTGTCGCTCCCTAGGAAGGAGAACAAAACCGCCTAGCTGTAGATGTCGAACCAGAACTGCAACCAAAACCGCCTGAACTTGACCATACGAGTCATCAGCAGAACCGAAAATATCTGGGCGGTCCCAGGTGGCCTTATATTGCCACGTCCTCACTCGGAGGCTCCTCCACCACCGGACACACGTTGCCAACCCATCTATCATCATTTCCTGCATTTTCGCCACCTGGGTGCACCGACAAGGGATGAGTAGCACTGGAATTACCTTCCCTATTCACCGAGACAAAGGCTTCTAGAGGCTGAGTGACGCTAGGAGCACCGCCCTTGTCAAGCATCTCCCCCTTCCAATTCTCCAAGCTTCCCTCTGCCATAAACTGCTCACTATTCTGACTGCCCACCTCTCTGGAACCGCCCTGAGAAGGCTTAAACGCCATGCGCACCATAGATTGAGGTGGAATTTCTTCTTCAGAGAAGATAATAGTGATATTGGCTGTGATAACAGGCCTATTAAGATTGCTCTAAAACTTGAAGCGAGTGGTCTGAAACGCATTGTGCAGAATCGGCCTGCGAGCAGGGCTAAGAGGAGGCAAATCCACCAGAGAAGAGGGCATATTAACAGGAGGTGGGGTAGGATCCACAGAATGGGCAGCCTGCGAACACCCTCGGCCACCTCGGCTCCCCCCGAAGCGACTCCTCATACGATGGCGTACCATGATGAGGCGATGAGGGGGAGGCACAGTAAAACCGGAGGCAGTGTCATGAGAACAATAAAGCAGCACATGAAACCACTTCAAGCGCAATAAATAGGCCTGAGAGTGCGGGGAGGGCGGCACAATTCTAGCATCAAGGGCAATTGAAAGCTTACCACTGATTGCAGAGACCAACCTGCCACAAAGACATGCAGCTAACCAAAGCCTGAGACAAGAAGGCGGGGTGCAAACAAAAAGCTTACCTCTGTTTGCAGAGACTGACCTACCACAAAGACCCGCAGCCAGCCAGAGCCTAAGACATGAAGGCGGAATGCTAACAGTGGGAAGGATAGCCCCGAGAGCCATGGTAATAACAGCCAGAGCTTCACCTTGGATGGAGTGAGCCATTAATTCAGAAATCATGCAAAATCTCCCTTGTTTAAGATTATCCATCTTGCGCCAGCTAAACTCCTGGGTAGCCACGTTGGTCTGCAGCTGGCAGTACCACGCTCGTCCGCCCGTCATTAAGAACATTGCCTTTCATTTATTTCACTCGCATCCGGGTTACTCATCTCCATATTAAGTAGTGAAAATTACACTTCTTCATCATACAAAAAAGGAATTTCTTTTTTTAACTTTTGGATATTTTATATCTCTATATAAAGTTATTTAAAATTAAGGTGCAAATTGAAGTATTTTAATTATAGCGGACATTATTTTTTTGTTATTATTTTTTTAATTTGTTAGTTTAAAGTATTAATTTTCTATTTTTAAATGTAACCTTAAAATTACATAAATATATTTGTAAGAAATATATGAGATCTAGTTATATAGTTGTATTGACCTTTCCACAATATATTAAAATGATGTTAGTTTACAAATAATTAACTCAATGAATTTTAGATAAATTGTTAAAAAATTATATAGATATATTTGTAAGAGGAAGATCACATATGATTTGATGGTTGTGTTGTTTTCCAATGGCTTTTACTCTAAATGATTGTTTGTTGCCCTTATATATTACATCATCCTCTAAAATCTTGTGTAAACCTTAAAGGGTTAGGAGAAGAAGAAATAGTTATAGTTCGGTGGTTTTAATTCCTTTTTTATGGCTTATAGGGTGGTGTTATTGCATTTCTCCACATTATGCATGTGACTAGCTATAAAAAAAATTAGTATGTTAATATAAGTCTAGTGCGAGAAAGCCTTGTAGATGCCCATATCAGGAACAATGGTAATTGGTTCTTCATTTATTTTAGAGCTACTAGTGGCTCCTCTCTTCTCTTTGACACTCCCTTCTAGCTTTTGAAGACGTTGGCTTGTGTTGTTTTTGCATATTTTATTTATACCCTTGGAAATTCTATTAGCTTTAGTTTTCTTTTAAGCTAGATTAGAATGACTATTATTGGGATGTTGTGTTGGTCAACATAATGTTGGCGAAGCATACCTAGTAGTGTACTTCACGAATATGTAAAGTAACTCCAAAATCCATTTCAAATAACAATTATTTATTATATTCAAATATGTATAATATTGTTGATTTTGATTAAGTACAATATATTTGTATGTGTACACATGTAGTGGGTGATATGTCACGTCCTTGAAAAAGGAACAACTTATCATTATTACACATTAGTGATTTCATAATAATTGTCCTAACTATTACATGAATATTATTATTTAATAAATAATGATTACTACATGATAACTCTAGTTGTAGTATACCTTAAGTTTATTACAAGACTAGCCCCCTTAAAAGTGTTTTGTCCTCAAAGCATGGGAAAGGAAAACAACTAAACCATCTTCTTGTACCTTCACATATTTGGTAAGGATGATAACATGAGGCAATATGATGTTTGAAGTCTTGAACACTAATGGTGCATCAAAATTTGATTAATCCATCCAAGGAGGATTCCTCTATGATGATAAAATTTTAGATTAGATCTTCTTTGTTGTTGACTGCAAATCACATGGATTCTCCAATGCTTCAATATGTAATCACACAATTGATTCTAGTTAGGTACCAATGTATCAATTCTTGCATAGTACCAACTCAATGATTTGGATATCAATACAGTATCTTAAGAAGTTTATCCTCATTAGTCTTTGGCATAATCTTTTCATGATTTACTTGAGTCATCATGATGGCATTCGATATTTTTGTATTTATTGCAATGTCGACATACTTTGACTGAAATCTAACTTTCATTAGCAATGATCAATGATATGTCAATCATTACTAAATTCATGGATGTCACTTTAGCACATAATTATTTCTTAATCTCAAATTTTGGAAGCCCTTCCACTAATAAGACTTCATTAGTAATGATAATCATATTTCTAGTTTCAATCCCTTATGTTGAAGTTGTTTTATCTTCAATTTCAACTTTTGGAGACTCCTCCATTGATACAACTTCATTGATAACACAATAGGTTTTTCCATGTTGATAAAGTCAATGTTAGTACCCTTATCTATGGCTTGGATTTTTTTGTTTTGTCTTCCTCTTATTCTTCAATTTCTTCATTTTTACAATTAAAGTTTTATTATGATTTCTCAAATGAGAAATTTGATCATCTTTGGATGATAATTTTTACTAGTATTTTCATAAACTTTTTTATGAGTGCTTTTTATATTGTTAATGTGTTGTTGCAACTCTTTAATTTGTGTTGAAATGTATGAATTTATATATGTTTCTTCTCCAATTCTATTCAATTTTACATATATTTTTTTCTTTGATGAAATGATTTTGTTTAAATCTCTAATTTCCCTTTCTTTGTCCCCTTCAATTTTAGTATTTTGTATATAGTTTATATCTTCTAATGAAGGAACTTCTTCACCTTTTTTTATGGTTTCTTTTCAAGATCTTAAACTTCTTGATCATTCTATCATTTTTTATCATTTAAATCCTTGATTCATGTGGTCAACTCTTGAATATAATCTTTTAGGGAAGAAGTATCACTCCCTTTAACTCTCTATAATATTTGTGTATATCATTGCATGTTGTAATTGTATATTGTTGTTGGAAACACTGAGAGGGGAGTGAACTAGTATTTCACTTACAATTAGTTAATTGTAAAACTTTCAGAGCATGAAGAAAAGAACAATAATCAACAACATATCACAAGAGTGGTACACAACAATTTTTTTAAGTGGGAGCCCTTATGGGAGAAAAACCACCGAACACTTTTATAATATTTTTTGAGTACAATAATACTTCAGGTGCAACTAAAGGGGAAGCCCCAACTCCTTAGTAATCTAAGAAAGCATTCAAGTTAATCAGCTTTCAAGTAGCTCCAATTCCTTAAAGGATACTTTGCACCTTGGTTTACCAACTCCAACTAGAAGGACGTTCCAACACCCTAGTTTTATCAGCTACAACTAATAGGATGCTTCAACACCCTACAAGCTCCAACTTGCCCTAGCACCAACCTACTTCCCATAAGTATTTTTAGGCTACAACCTGAAGGAGACTTCACTCTCCTTCCTTGCACCACCCAACCACCCTGAAAATATATATAAATAGAGAAAATATGTGTGGGCTCTCTTACTAGGGACAATGACCTACCTACAAATATTTTTCAATGAGACCTTAATGTGTTCTTTAGGTTTTCAATGAAATTCATACTTCTTCAAATTGTTTCCAAATGATGTAACAATGTAACAGAGCAAAAATTTGAACAATGTTTGTACCTTAAATTGGATGCTTAAAGATATTTTCTTCCACTGGGATTATAATGCCTCTATCCCAGTGTTTATTGTTTGCAGGGAAGCCTCTTCTGAAGACTCTTAAATAATAAGGTCTAGAGGTGTCCATTGTTGCCTTCAAATTTGATGATGCCACAAATACACCAGAGGATATCTTTTACAATACTAGTCACTGCCCTTTTCCTTTTGTTTGTTTTGTTTCTAACTCAATTTCAAATGTTAAGCTTCTAAATTATGGAGCATGAATACAAATATCAAACTCTATACATTCCTTAAGACTGTGAAAATTCCTCAAATAATACAATGGTGTGCCAAATATATTCTAACATAAGTTCAACTGAGTTATTTCTTTGATTAGGGTGTCAATTTGCCTCAACAAACAAATATACTTTATTCCAATAAAGGCTAATATGCTAGCGAATTCAACTTAGAATGATCTCACAAATTTTCCACCGACCAAAGGAGCATACCAAATATTTATCTATGAACCAAATCCATTGTTAAAAAATATAATGTAAGTAGAAAATAACTCCAAAATGGTTTGCAAATTTTTTTTTTTTTTTTTTTTTTTTTTGGAATGCCAATTTGATATGTCAATGCCAATCAAATTCAAACCCTAGGAACTTTGAAACATACCTTGATTTTTCAGTGATTAGGGCCAAAAAATGCATAAGATGAAAACAATTCCTTACTAACCAACCCTAGGTTCATCAATGACTCAAAATTCTATGCAAGATCTCAGACACGTGCCATAAATTGGACGTAAAGAGGGTTGAATGTGTAATCTAGAAGGTCAAGTTCAAGTGCTTATTTCTTCAATGAAATAGACCAAAAGGAGAAGTTGTATAGATGCAAATAATCTTACTTAGAGATGCCCTAATCCAAAGATGACCAAACCTCTATGTTGTAGCAATGATTCAAGTCTTTTAGAGAGTCAATATGCAACAAGATAGATCATATACACATGTCTCAAATGTACACCAAGATGTGCCTCAAATTTGTGTCTTGTGAGGTCGAAAGTTTTAGCTAAAATGGATCACGCAAATGCAACCACAAATTTTATCAATATGAACCAAGAATTTCCCAATCACAGAACCCAATGTCTTGCCATAATGAGGCCAAAAGTTTGTTTAACCAAGCTCACATAGTACCTTGGTTCTATCTCAAAAGGAGGGTCGTAAAGGACTCAGAAAGAGTGCAAATAACCACATAACCTTACTTCAATATATCTGCATGGTCTTAATTGAATTATGCATGAATTTCTCCACAAGGTCTATCACAATTTGGCATAGATTTTACTTATTATAGGTGGTTGAATACCCACAGAAAAAAACATAGGACCCATTGAAACCCTTTAACCAAAACAAAGAGAGAAAATCCCACACATTTCTTCATATCTTAAACCAATCTTCATATCTCTAGTACTACACAAGGTCATAGATAATTTCAATGTTCTAATGCTTGCTTTCATATCAATGTTGAATCCAAGCATTTGTGGAGAAGACGAGTACCTTTTTATAGATGTTGAAGTGGTTTCGTTAAGAGAGTCGACTTGTGCAGATTGGAGGGAAAATTGAAATTGAAATTTTGATTTTGGGAGCCAAAAAACCCATGATCATTTAGGTCGAATTACATATTTGGAGGGAACCTTCCTTAGGATAAATTTGAAATTTAATTTTGAATTTTACTTGGAACCAAAAAATCTTATGCCCATGAAATGACTCCATAAAATATTCAATTTAATCCTTCAATAAAAGTCTTTTTTGGACTTATTATTTAAGCAAATTACTAACGAATGAAGAGCTTCCACATCATCTTATTTTGTGGATTTTGACCACAATAAGGGGGCACCAAAATTGATTGGGCATATCTCTTAAACCATTAGGATCCTTATGATATGTCGCATACCATTGGAATCAACATGATGAGAATCGTCCAATGAAGGTGATCTTAACCCCAAAAGGCATGATTTTCCTTGTCATCTTTGTCATCAAAGGTGGGGTTTCTTTTGGCATTGCTTGGGTTGACATCAATGACAACCATATTTCATTAACAATCTGCCCCTTTTCCATTGATGGGAATACACGTACTTGCCCTACAATCATTGCTTCTCCTGACTCCATGCTTATGATCTTCTTTCCTTAGTTTTTCTCCCCCTTTGACATCAATGGAAAAGGATAACTCCCCCTGACAATATAACATCTTATTTCGTCTTGCAACATACCTGTCTTCCCCTATCTACTTGGTTGGATGGATTACATATCACTATGAACATAATAGAATCCAAAGCTTTTGTCGAAGATTCTCAAAGAACTCTTAAGGTAGAGGGTTGGTGAAGATGTTAGTTATCTGCTCCTTTGTTCCAATGTATTCGACCTTGATATTCTTTTCTACCACCTGCTCCTAAAGAAAGTGATAGTTAATAGGGATGTGTTTGGTTTTTGAATGCATTACGGGATTCCTGGAGAGACTTATGGCATTGGTTTTGTCACAAAATAGTGGAATCGACTACTCAGACTTTACTTGGAGATCCTACGGGTTTTCTTCATCCAAAGAACCTAAGTACAACATGTTTCTACAACATGAGTACAACATGTTTCTACTGTGATATATTATATTTATGTTGTGGGTAAGGAAACTGATGACTACTTGCTTAACCAAGAAACAATGAAATCACCCAAATAAAAGGTTTCTCCACTGGTGCTTTTATGATTGTCAATATTTCCTACCCGATCTACATATGTATAAGTTTTCAAGTTCGATTTATTTCCCTTCAAATACCATAGTCCAAAATCCATTATTCCCTTAAGATATTTGAAGATTCTTTTTACTACAATAACATGGGATTCTTTTGGTGCTACTTGGAAATGTGCTACGTGTCCAATTGCCTACATCACAAAGGGTCTCGAAGTTGTCACATATAATAGGTTATCAATCATCAATCTATATAGTCTCTAATCTGCTTCCTTGTATATATTGTTTTTTCTCAACTTACAATCGGTCACCATGGGAGTGCTCATTGGTTTACAATCTTCCCTTTGGAACCTTCAACATTTCTTTGATGTACTTGGTTTAAGAGATGAATATGCCATCATCTTCCTGAAATATTTGAAGTCTGAAGAAGAAAGTCAATTCACAAGTAAAGACATCTCAAATTCACTCTACATGTCATTGGAAAACTTCTTACTTAGCCCGTCATTATCGTTTTTGAAGATGATATCATCCACATACACCTCAATGGGAGTCAAGTTGTCATTGTTCAATATTTATATATAGATTTATATCGACATTTCCTCTCTTGAACCCTTGTTTCTGCAATACTTGTCCAAACAGGCATACCATGCTCTAGGAGCCTACTTGAGACTGTATAGATCCTTCTTTAACCTACAAACATAATCCTTATTATCGGTAAGTAGAAAACCTTCAAGCTACTCTATGTAGACTTCTTCTTCCAATTATCCATTTAGGAAGGATGATTTTACATCCATCTTATACATCTTAATCTTTCTTGAACACACATGGGCCAAGAACATCTTGATAGATTCCATCCTAGGCACCGGTGCAAATGTGTCTTCGAAGTCTATTCCTTCAACCCATGCATATCCTTTACAAACCAATATTGCCTTGTTCCTAGTTATTTTTCCATCTTCAATCAACATGTTCCTGGAGACCCATTATGCACCAATAACATTTTTGTCCCCTGGCCTTGGAACCAATTCCCATTTGTCATTCTTTTCCATTTGATCCAGTTCCTCTTCCATGGACTTGATCTAGTGTTTATCCTAGCTAGCTTCCTCAAAATTGTTAACCTCAAGTGTGGATAATAAAGCGAGACGACTTTGTTTTGACCTACTTCTTCTAGTTCTTATTCCTACGTTTGCATCACCAATTATCTTCTTCTTCTTTATCTTTTTCTTCTTACTCTCGTTCTTATGTTTTTTCATTCCTTGAATATGGTGATCCTTTTTATGTCTTTGTTTCATCAAAGGTTATGTTAATTCTCTCTGCGATCTTGTTGAGTCTGATATTATAGCATGTGTATGTTGTTCTCTTTTGTGAGTACCCAACAAATATTCCTTCGTCTACTCGAGAGTCAAATTTATCGATCTTATCTTCCCTCTTAATGTAGCATTTTCTCCCAAACACTCTGGAGTGCTTGACATTTTTTACTCTTCCCTTCCATATTTCGTATGAGGTCTTGTCACTATTGCTTCTAAGCATTTCTCTATTTAGAATTTGGATTGTTTTCTCCACTACCTAGACCCAAAACACATCACCTAATTTGGAATCATTTAGCATGGTTCTACAATTTCTTCAACTGTTTTTTTTCTTTTGACAACTCCATTTTGTTGTGGTGTCCTAGCTATTGAGAGTTGTCTCTTTATTCCCTATTCCTCGTAGAAGTGTTGGAATTCCTTAGGTGTGAACTCCCCTCAGTTATCATATCTCAGGCATCTGATTTTCAAATCAGCTTCATTCTCAACCATCTCCTTGTAGATTCTAAAGCATTCAAAGGCTCCAAAATTCTTTTTTAGAAATCTAACTGATGTCGTCTTGGTATAATTTTCAATCATTAGCATGATGAACTATTCACCATCCAATCCTTTGGTTCTCATCAATAACATAGTTCAGTGTGTACCAACTCTAATGGTTTTGAAGTGTAATTTTCATTGGTCTCAAACTCAAATCTCATATTTTTTCCTTACTTATAGTTCTTACATGAAGTGCTAGCTGATTTTGAAATATTTGGCATTTCTCTCACATCTTCCTTTTTATTGATTTTGACTAGGTTGTCGAAGTTCTTGTGTCCCGTCCTTTTGTGCTAGAGTCGACTTTCATCCTCTTTAGCCAAGAAGCAACCTTCCTTTCCAATCTCATCAAAGGTGTATCTGTCATTTGGAGTTCCTATTGTTGTTGCCACCGACCTACCTAATTTATCTGTTCTTATTTCACATTTCTTTGATTCAAACAACAACATGTTCCCTTGATCATACATTTGACTCACACCTAGCAGATTTGGTTTGAGTAACACATCTTTTGTTGTGGATTTCTTGCTTTTGAGCTTAACTGTACCTTTTCCTATCACCTTTGCAGAGCCATCATTTCCAAATGAGGGTGTTTCATTGCTATATTCCTGCAAAGACACAATTTATTTCTTATCCCCTGTCATATGTGTTGAGCACCCACTATCCACATACCACATACTTTTATTGCTTTGTGCTTTTAGATATCAATTGCACAACTTTCATTTTTCCACTTCCAAACTTTCGAGGGTGTATTCACAACATGTTGTAGTTCCCTTGGAGGAGTGGTCAACCTAAAGCCTTTAGCCAAATGTCCAAAGTTGTTGAATTTGTAACACTCTACTTCATTACTCTAATAGGGGTAAAGGGTTTTCATATTAGTGGGCATATAAAATGGAGCTCAAAGTTAATGAAAAAATGGATACCTATAATATCTAATGAAAGTAGGGGTTTTTTAAATTGGGAAGGTGTATTGGGTTCATATTGGTAGGGGAATAAATAATGTATTTTTTAGAGTATTTTCCAATATGTAGTCAAATTAAGGGTGTTGTTTAGTATGCTACCAATGCACATGATATGTCAGAGGTTCATTGAGTGAAGCCCCAATGCTTGTGATTTCTTCACTATAGGTTGTTGATTTTGCATTGGTTAACCTTGATCCTTTTCTTTGAAAGGAATTATTTTCTCCTCAGAATCCTCGACTATGTTAGCATATGTCTTCTATTGAGATTCTTTTTTTGTCATCATCGAGCTAGAGCATTTGATGAATGTGGGCTTGTATCCTAATCCAATCTTGTCACTACATGATCTTTGACTACTGATAATTTAATCCAAAACTTTGGTGCTATTTACAAAGTTCTGCTGGACCTTTTTCTCTTATATTTCCTTCAATAGGGAGACAATTTTTGTTTCAAGAACCTCCTTTGACTTGATGCTATATTCCAACTCCTTCTTGAACGATTCTTCTATTTTCTTTGCCTCTTCCGACTACACTTTGAGACTGATGATAATATTTTCCAACTCTTCGATCTTTTTTTTGAGACCTTCAGCTTGCTTCTTTAGTTCACTCAATTCGTCTTCCAATGTCTCGACATCCCTTCTTTACACTTTTAGATCTTTTAAGGCAATGATAAGTTCTCTATCAGGATATACCTCGCCTTCTTCTTCTTTGTCATATTCTTGTTTCAAGAGATTCCTTCCTATTATCTCTCACCATGAACAACACCCTTCGTGTGTCATTTTCATTGTCACTGTCACTCTCTTCTTCAGATGAAGAGTTATCTTCCTTTCAGTAGAATCTTTTCTTAAAGCCTTTCTTTTCACCTTGCTTCTTGTATCTTTTTTTATTCTTCTTTTCTTTCTTTGGAGCTTCCTCTAACCATCATTATCTGAGTTCCTTGCATAAGGACACATTGAAGCAAAATGACCAATTTCACCACGATTGAAACATTTTAAAGGGAGATTACCTTTGTACGTGCTTGTTCATCTTTTTAGCTTTCTCACAAATTTCTTTATCTCTTCATCTAAAATCTCGTTGCAGTTGCAATTAGGGTTTGGCTTAGACTATTGCTTGATTTTCCCTGCCTTCTTGTATGCCATAAAATCATCTCCTCTTTTGGTCGAGTTATCTTGATTTGTTCTCATTTCGTGGGCTATAAGTATTCCATGTAGCTCATCCATGTTGATATTTTCTAGGTCCAATCTTTCTTCTAGCACAAAGACTTCGGCATCAAATCTCATCGAAAGTGATCTCAATATTTTTAGACAATGACTTTGTTTTCCATTGGTTTTCCCAATCCTTGTATGGTGTTTACTACTTCATCAACCTAGAAAAAATAAGCTGCAATATTTTCATTTTCAGCTGCTCAAATTTTCCTCTGAAGCTTGGCCTCCTTGACCTTTTTGTCCCCTTCATATATATTTTGGATCTTGTCCCAAACATCTTTTGCAGATGTACAGTACATTAAATTTACATATATTGATTCTTTTTGGTCATTCAAATAGCATTTCTATCTTTAGCATTATTATCATAGAGATTTTTACCTACATCATATGTTGGAGGAGTCAAGGTTTGTTTGTATCTAGTCATTATATATTTCCATACATCATATCCTTGTGCCTACACATATGCTTTCATCCTTGCACTCCAAAGCGCATAATTTTGTCCATTAAATATTGGAACTCTAATCTTTGTGCAATCCATGGTCTCCCTTCCATCGGTTAAACTGTTTGTGTAGGAACCTGCCCTGATACGAATTGTTGAAAATACTAAGAGGCGGGTGAATCAATATTTCACTTACAATTAATAAAATTCTATAACATAAACAAAAGAGTTGTAATAAACAACACATCACAAAAGTAATACACAACAATTTTTTTAGGTGGAAACCCTTCTGGGAGAAAAACCATTGAACGATTTTCTAATATTTTATGAGTACAATAATGCTTCATCTCTAATTGAAGGGGAAGCCCCAACTCCCTAGTACTCTAGAAAATCATTCAAGTTTATCAGGTGGCTCCAACTCTTGAAGGGATGTTGCTCCACCCTAGTTTCCTAGCGCCAACTGGAAGGATGCTCCAACACCATGGTTTTATTAGATACAACTAATAGGATGCTTCAATACCTTGCAATCTCCAACTTGTCCTAGCACCACCCTTCCCCCTTGAAGTATTGTAAGGCTACAACCTAAAGGAGACTTCACTCCCCTACCTTGCACCACCCAACATAGAAAATTTTAGGGGCGAATGTCCGCCCATTGGCGAAATTAAGGGGTTTTAAATTTTTAGTGGGCGAATATTTTGTATCATAGTACATTTTTACAAATCACCTCAAATAGCCCACCTTATTTTAAGGGAGAGGGTAAAAAAGGTAAATTTAGCCTCTTGAAATTAGGAGTTACAACCTTTCATTCACCCATTTTCAAGAATAGGTTTTATTTAAGTGAATCCATTCGCCACATATGTTCAGGAATAGTTTGATTTAAGGTTGAATCTATTGGACAATACCATATTTATAAGAGTTTATGGTAAATTATAAATATAAATAATAAGAAGTATGGTAAATAAATAAAACATTTTTTATATTTACTCCATAAGTCACCTTATATACATGCAAGGGTGTAAAAAAATAAAAATATAAGTAAAGTGAAGGTATGGTAAATAAATAAAAATAAAAATAAACTAGACGTATGGTAAATAAATAAAGCCTCTTTTTATATTTAGTCCATAACCCTCGTTCTAGGTTTTATTTAAGTGAATCCTATGAGTCAAATACCATATTTGTAAAAGAAGTATGGTAGATTAATAAAAATATAAATAAACGAGAGGTATGGTAAACAAATAAAACATTTTTTTATATTTACTCCATAAGTCACCTTATATTTATGAACACTAAAAAAATGTGTTATATTTAGGTGAAACCTATGGGAAAAATACTATGGGACAAATACCATGGACTAGATTGTTATTAATACCATGCAAAAAACATTATTAACTCTAATATTAGTATTAATAAAAAAAAATGGCACATGGTATTGACCCACGGTATTCACCAAAATGGCACATGGTATTGACCCATGGTATTCACCTGGAATGTAGCCTATTTAAATGGGGGAATTAAACCAGCATAGATC
>APFE030904005.1:98414-111500 GCA_000404065.3 Pinus taeda | reverse complement strand
TAAAAATATAAATAAACTAGACGCATGGTAAATAAATAAAACCTCTTTTTATATTTAGTCCATAACCCTAGTTCTATTTATGAAGGCTCAAGAAGAGGTTTTATTTAAGTGAATCATATGGGCCAAATACCATATTTGTAAAAGAGGTATGGTAAATTAATAAAAATATAAATAAGCGAGAGGTATGGTAAACAAATAAAACATTTTTTTATATTTACTCCATACGTCACCTTGTATTTATGAATGGTATGGTAAATTAATAAAAATATAAATAAACGAGAGGTATGGTAAACAAATAAAACATTTTTTAATTTTTTTATATTAATACATGCAAAAAACATTATTAACCCTAATATTAGTATTAATAAAAATAAAAATGGCACATGGTATTGACCCATGGTATTCACCAAAATGGCACATGGTATTGACCCATGGTATTCACCTGGAATGTAGCCTATTTAAATGGGGGAATTAAACCAGCATAGATCCATCTTTACTCCGGATCTACTAACCCCAGAGGTATCAAATATCATGATATGCAAGTTAGCATAGAGTGAAAAAATATTTGATCCAAGTAAAAATGGATGTTGTAATTTAATGTATGTTAAACATTTTAGCTTGGTTAAAATAAAAATCAATTATTAATTTTATTAATTTTTATAGATTACTAATAGTAATTTTTAAGCTCAGGTTTATGATAACCCATGGTAATACCAAGATCTTACAAGATTTTAAAATTGAGTAAAATATTCGTCATGCTTGGTGAGAGATTCGCCAAAAAATTATATATACATATTATATTATTGATAAAGTCGCCTTCCATTTTTCCTATATACCATGGAGATTCGCCCATTTATTATACTTATAAATTTAGGGGAGGTCCTTAAAATTTTCCCTACCACCCAACCACCCTGAAAACTATATATATAAATAGAGAAACTATTTGTGGACTCTACTACCAGGGACAATGACCCACTTGCAAAGATTTTTCAATGCACCACTCAACCACCCTGAAAAATATATATAAATAGAGAAACTAATTGTGGGCCCTATTACCATGGACAATGACCCACTTACAAATATTTTTCAATGAGACCCCAATGTGTTCTTCAAATATTCAATGAATTTCATACTTCTTCAAATTGTTTCCAAGTGATATATCAATGTATTGAAGCACAAATATAAACATCATTTGTACCTTAAACTGATTGCCTGGAGATATCTTCTTCCATTAGGATGTTGATGCCTTTGTCCTAGTGTTTATTGTTGTAGGAAGCTTCTTCTCAAGATTATGAGATAATAAGGTCTAGATATGCATGTTGCTACCTTCAAATATGATGATTCCACAAATACACTAGAAGATATCTTTTGCAATACTAGTCATTGCCCTTATCCTTTTGTTTGTTATGTTTTTAACTCAATTTCTAATGTCAAGCTTTTGAATTGTGGAGCATGAATATAATATCAAACTCTAGACAATCCTTATGACAGTGAAAACTCCTCAAATAATACAATGATGTGCCAAAGATATTCTAACATAAGTTCAACCAAGTTATTTATTTAATTAGGGTGTGAATTTGCCTCAACAAACAAATAAAATTACTCCAATAAAGACTAATATGTTAGTGGCTTCAGCTTAGAATGATCCCATAAATTTTCCACAAACCAAAGGAGTGTACCAAAGATTTATCTTTGAACAAAACCAATGCGAACAAATCTGATATGAGTAGAAAATAACTCAAAAATGGTCTACAAAATTTGTTTTCTAGAGTGCCAATTTGATATGTCAATGTCAGTAAAGTTAAACCCCTAGGAACTTTGAAACATACCTTGATTTTTTAGTGATTAGGGCCACAAAATGCATAAGATGAAAACAATTCCTTAGTAACCAACCCTAGATTCATCAAGGGCTTAGAATTCTATGCAATATCTCATATATGTGTCACAAATTGGATTCAAAGAGGGTCAAATGTGTAATCAAGAAGGTTGAGTTCATGTGCTTGGTTCTTTAGTGAAATACACCACTGGGATAGGCGACAAAGATGAAAATAATCTTACTCATAGATGTCATTATCCAAAGATGACTGAACCTCATATGTTGTAGCACCAAATCAATATTTTATAGGGCAACATGCCACATGATAGATCATATACAAATGTCTCGGATATATGTCAAGATGTGCCCCAAATCTGTGTCATGTGAGGTCGAAAGTTTCAGACAGAAGGGCCCACCCAAATGAAACTGTAGATCCTACAAATTTTATAAATTTGAACCAATAATTTCCCTATCACATGGCCAAATGTCTTGCCATAGTGAGGTTGAAAGTCTATTTAACCAAGCTCACACAATACCTCAGTTTTGTCTCAAAAGGAGGGTCGTAAAGTCCTCATAAAGAGTATGAATTACCAAATAACCTTAGTTAAATATATCTTCATAGTATATATATAACTACACATGAATTTCTCCACGATATCTATCATAATTTGCATTGATATGCCCTATTACAAGGGGCCAAATACCCACAAAAAATACATAAGACCCAGCAAAACCCTTTAACCAAAACAAACATTGAAAACCCCACACATTGCTTCATATCTTCGACCAATATTCAGATCTCCAGGACTACACAAGGTTGCGGATAATTTTAGAAATATAATGCTTTCTTTAAGATTAGTGTTGCATCAATGCATTTGTGGAGAAGGCAAGTCCCTTTTTATAGATGTTGAAGGGGTTTGATTAAGGGAGCCAACTTGTATGAATTGGAGAGTAAATTGAAATTGGAACTTTGAATTTTAGAGCCAAAAATCCCATGGTCATTTAGGTCGACTTACATATTTGGAGGGACTGTCCTTAGGATAAATTTCAAAATTAATTTTGAATTATATTTGGAGCAAAAAACCCCTATGCCCATGAAACAACTCCACAAAATATTTAATTTAATCCTTCAACAAAAGTCCTTCTTGACCTTATTATTTAAGCAAATTATTAGCCAATGAAGATCTACCACATCATCTTATTTTGGGGATTTTTACCACAAGAAGGGGGCACCAACTTTGATTGGGAATATCTCTCAAACCGTGAGGATCCCCATGACGTGCCACATACCATTGGAATCAACATGATGAGAATCATCCAATGAAGGTGGTATTGACCCCAAAAATACCTGATTTTCCTTCTCATCTTTGTCATTAAAGCCGAGGCTTCTTCTGTCGTTGCTTGGGTTCACATCAATAACAACCATATTTCAACAACTACTATATTGTATTTGTGAAGCAATTTCATGCATAACAACTAATGTTTCTAAATTAATATCATGCACCATTATTATTTTTGGTAATTTGCTTGAATTTTATGTACCTTTTATCAACATTCACAGTAAAAGTACCAATAGATGTCAACCAAGAGTTCCACAAGACTACATGAACTATGTTGGTGTGTAATGCACAAAAATCACATTTTGGGGAGTACTCATTGATATTCAATTCTAGATTATTAATCTCATCATCACACTCATGTGAAAAAGCTCTTTCAACCTCCTCTTCCCTAAGTTCCAGCCTATTTGCTAATTTTAGTATTAATACAATTCCAATTGATAGAGTGGTCAATGGAAATGCTTACAATCTCATTCTATATCCTCATTTACAAACATATGAAAATATTATTTGGTTCCAAAACATGCCTATAAGTGAAATGAACTTTTGTTTCCATGAATGGGATGAACATACCACTTCAGTTAATATAATTTTTTACTTGTAATTATAAATATACTAGATAATAAGATATTTTTGGCACTTGAGTTCTCACTTTTATGTGGTTTAACTTTTAAAAAAGTTTGAATTTTTTATGTAGATTTCTTCCATCTACAACTAATTTTCACAAGATACCAATATTTTCACTTTTTTCACTTTTCACATTATTCACATAAGAATGAATACTTATTAAAAGTATCCTCCAAGAAAAGAAGAATTATATTTCCTTTTTTTAGTTCTTCCATACATGAATTCATCTATGTAAATGTATATTTGTATTCTTTTTTTAATCCTACCTTGCAATGACCATGGTTACCAAAACTACAAGCTCATAAACCACCACTTATGGTAAACCCAATTAATCACCAATGAAAGATACTCTTCCTTTTCTTTAAGTGCACTTAAAAATGCATACTTGGAAAAAAACCCTTTTTACTTATATCAATGATTGCGGCCACAAACCTGGAATAAGTTTGCAAAACTTTTACTTTTTTACTTCTTCTTCTTTTTCATAATTCCATTGGTAGAATAATTTTGGGAACACCATATCATCACATGTTAGTGGGAAAAATGGCTACTTGGTAGTCTATTCATGAAAAGATCATGAATACATAAAGTAAGTCCAAATATCCATTTCAAATATTATTTATTTATTATATTTAAATATAGAGCGGGTATCCCCGATCGGGGTGCGAAGCAGTTGGAGGCTCGCTTGGGTTTGGTTGATATGACAGAGCATTTATTGGTTTGGGACGGTGGGCGGTATCCCCCACGCCCTCACATGTTTATTCACTATGAGAACATGAAGCGTCGCAGATCAAGGTAGATTCACGATGGGAAGGTGGGTAACCCTCGGTGCCTACAGGTGGTGGGAGGGGAGATGGAGTTAATACCATCTTTCTGGTGTATAAACTCGGGTCTTCAACTTCTTAGGGAGCCTAAGTTTGATGTTTATAGGTTCGTGGCGCCGGGAACGCAAGATGTATACCCAATTGTTGCATGTCTCAGTTCGACGTTGGCGTATAAAGTCTGGTATGTTATAATGTTATCTTTGTATCATGGGTTGGGGGTTGATACTCATGATAAGCCTTGCGTACAGAGGGGAAAGGAAACACTGGTTAAATTAGAAGTTTATGTGATTGACAATATTGGCCTTCTCGATTATGTAATGTCGATTTCTATGTTTTTTGGAAACATCATTTCTCTCATGATGTTTCCTCTGCATGTTGATAGTTGGGTTCCAGTTTTTTCTCATGATGTTTCCTCTGCATGTTGATAGTTGGGTTCCCCATTTAAAGCTTGAATTATCTGGGCAAGCCCTGTGGAGGGTAAGGGTTCTAGTAAATGATCAGGGCCAAATCTACGGACTTAGGCATATGGGTGCATGGGGGCCACCTTTTTTATTCTGGTGGTACCTCCCACTCCCGGAGGTTTACTGTTTATGTATGCTTGCTAGCTCGGGTTGATCTGAAAATGAGATCTTAAATCAATATTAAGCTATTACCGACTCATGTGCAGGAATGCCTATATTATTTGGTGCAACGGATCAAAAAGATTGTGAATAATATAGACAATGACCATTTATAAAACATAATAAACACACACATCAACACAACAAAATAATCAAGGAGTTCACCAAACTTCCTGGCTACGTCTCCTGGTCCAACTTTCAGTGTCGACCTCTATATTATGTCTTTAAGAGCAAGATATTACAAGTGTGAGCTCAAAGAGAGTCTCGCACAATAGTGAAAAAACAACAGGGATTTACTCAAAATCCTCGAGCCTAAAAGAGTGCACAGACTCTCCCTCTTGCTCTTTGTCTTATGCTTTCTCTTCCGCTCTCTTCTCTGTCCTCTTTGTCTACCATAGAGTTGCTTTTAAGCCTATCAGCTCTGTTCGTTCATCTACATTCTTGGGCTTTCTGGCTCTTGGTTGCTGTCTGTTCAACTCCCTGTTGAGCGTTAAACAATCATTGTAAAACGCTTAAGGTATGGTGGCTTCTTGTTTTCAAACGGAAAGACTAGAGTGGTGAAAAATCCCAAAGAAGTTCTTCTTTTTTTACATAGAGAAATACACAGGAAAAACTCTAAAATAGAGGAATCAGACTGTTGCTATGCCTCGTCCATTATTGGTCCTTTGGCATTCCACACCGTAGATCTGTTCTTATCCGATGGTTCACATCCATCCCGATCATCCAACCTGCTCGTGCATTCTACACCGTTGATCTATGACCATTTGATCTGACGGCTGATGTGCATTTTGTATGACTTACTTGCGCGGAGATCCCCTACTCAAAAAATCGGTTTTCTCTCTCCTTGTTGCGTGCTACGTGTTAATTAGTGTATGGGATCGGGCGAAGCCCGTCCAATACCACTTATCGCCTGAAGCCCGCCCGAAATACCATTTACCACGGAACCCAAATAACACAAAGTTGCATTCATAAATCCTTTCGAATCCGTGTTTTATCGTTGTAGTGAGATATGCCATGTCTCCTTTGTATTTCGGTTTTATAACGAAAATACACCAATACACAGAAAAATCCTGACAAACCACTTTTATATCAAAACTCAAATTTTATGGAGCCGCATTTATAAACCCTTTTGGGTCCACCTTGATTTCTATCACCAATCGCACAGGCTATGGGTCTTCACCCCTTTGCATTGTTGCGATGCCATATATCGCAATGCATATCACCGATCGCTATCGCACTTCAACACTTTGTTATGCTTCGGGTCCTTCCCTTTTGGTACTGTGCAATGCGATAAGTCGCAAATCACATATTGCATGGTTTTCGGGCCTACAGGTTAAGTCCTCCCCTTTGGAATCTACGATGCAATACCTGTAATCTATGCCTTTGATTTGCGTGCTCAATCAACAGTCTACGTTAAGTCGCTGAATGTAGTCGCATTTCCCTTAGGGCCGCCTCCGATATACTCCGCTGACCTCTCCTGATACGATATCCTGATTTAATCTAGGCCATTAATCTCTTTCAATCTGACGACTCTAGTACAATGAGACTTCAACCTTTGCTTAGCTTTTTTTTCCGCCATTCCTTAGTGTTTTCCTCTGATATAATGTTTCCCGATAGTTTTATATATTTGAGGACTTAGACTTAGAGGATTTTAAGATCCATTTTGGATCACACCTTCACACTAAAAAGCTTTTGGACCACCAAAAGTTGGTTTTTAGGCATCGATCAAGTGAGGATATAGTTCCCTCACTTGTCTAATTTCTATCCATCGTGCCTTGCTTGGATTTGAAGCTTTGAGTCCTACTCTCAGGTACTCAACATCCCCTTGACGCGTAGTTCTTACCTTCCTGTCCAGAACTGTGTCCTCCTGTAACTCATTGAGATATTTAGGTAACAAATCCCCAATAGAAGGCAACTGACTGTGCTCTTCAGGATCTTCAATCAATGAAGGTTCACACAATCTCAAGTTTTCTGCATTAACGACTAAATGGATTTGTATATAAGCTGGTAAATCAAGGCAAAAATCATTTCACCAATTTTATCAAGTATCTTGAAAGGTGCATACCTTATTGGTTTTAGCTTCTTACCTTCACCTTGCGTTCTGTCTTTGCTGATGTACAGCCAGACTTGATCACCAACTTGAAAACTATGCTCAACCCGATGCGTGTCATGTCTTGCCTTGTACTTTGCTTGACTTCTTTCCAGTTGTTCCTGTACTGCCTGGTGAATTTCTTGGATTTGTTCAATGAACTTGGTTGCTTTGTTCACATCACTGTGTCCATCAACTATTATGTCTTTACCAAAGACAAAATCCAAGGGAGACTTTGGTATAAAACTAAAACAAGTCTTAAAAAGAGATCTTTGAGTAGAAGAGTGCTTGGCATGGTTGTAAGCATGTTGCATATAACACAAATGCTCATCCCAAAGCTTGGGATGCTTGCTGCAATAACCTCTGAGCAACTAGATCACTATCCCGTTAACCACTTTTGTTTGACCATCTGTTTGTGGATGAAATGTTGTGCTCTTCTTCAACCTAGCATCCATCAAATCCCATAAACCTGACCAAAACTTCCCAATAAATCGAGAATCTCAATCAAATATAATAGAAGTGGGTAAACCAAAATGAACCCATACATTCTGAAAGAACAACTTTGTTGTTTGTTCAGCTATAACCTGCTTGTTACAAGGTAACAAAATACACATTTTACTAAACTTATCCACAACAACATACAAATTATCATGACCTTTTCTAGATTTTGGCAATCCCCCAAAAAAATCCATGGAAACACTTTCCCAAGGACGAGAAGGAATTGGAAGTGCAGTGTACAAGCCTAATTTTCTATTACTGGGCTTGCTTGTAGCACACATAGTACACCCTTTGATATATCTAGAAACTGTCTCATGCATTCTTGGCCAATAATAGAACCTTTACAATTGTGCAACTGTTTTATTCACACCAAAATGACCTGATATAAGTGAAATATGTGCTTCTCAGATTATGTTAACTCTTTCAGTTTGTGGAATGCATAATTTTCCCAAATGATATAAGAGTTGGTCCTTTACATAATAATCCAATTCTTCTACTTGCTTGCCATGACTTAAAGTTGCATATACATCTTTAAAATCTATATCTTAAGCATATTGTTCAATGTAACTTTCATGCATTACTGAGTTATGCTTACATATAGTAGATGCATTTATGATTGGTCTTGATAACATGTTTGCAACCTTATTGTGTATGCCCTTCTTATATTTGATGACAAGATGAAATTGCTGTAGAAAACCCATCCACCTATAATGTCTTGATCGCTGCAATTTAGTTTGTGAGTCCAAATATTGAAGTGGTTGATGATCTGTATGTATGATTGTTTCTTTACCCATTAGGTAATGTTTCCACTTTTCACACTTTGTACTAATGCATACAATTCTTTATCATCTGTGGGATAATTAACTATTGCAGAAGTAAATGTCTCAAAATGATAGCATATGGGTTTTCTGTGTTGCATCAGCACTGCTCCCATGGCATAGTCACTGGCATCTGTCTCAAACTCAAATGGATGTTGAAGATCTGGCAGTGCTAATACTAGTGTTGTACTAATTTTCTCTTTTAAGGTGTCGAAGGCTTTCTGTTTTTTGCCTCCCCACTTAAACATGTATTTTAATCATGTTAAAGCATGTAGTGGAGTTGCAATCAAATAAAAGTTAGCAATAAACTTTCTCCGGTATTGTGTTGCCCCTAGGAAACTCCTAACCTCTATAGCAGATTTGGGTTTAGGCCAATTCACAATGAATTCAACCTTAGAGGGATCTATCTTCAATTCACCACCCCTACAATATAACCCAAATAATTTAAAGATGTTTTGCCAAATTCACATTTTGACAGTTTTACATAGATATTTTCTCTTTTTAAAACAACTAAAGTCTGCTTTACATGCTTCACATGGTCTTCCCATGTCTTATTAAAAACAAGAATGTCATCGAAATAAACATTTACAAAATCATCAATAAATGGTTTGAGTACATCATTCACGACTCTCATAATTGTAGCAAGAGCATTAGTTAAGCCAAAAGGCATAACCAACCATTCATACAGTCCTTGCTTTGACTTGAAAGCAGTCTTCCATGCATCTTGTTCTGCAACTCTGACCAGACAATAACCACTTCGCAACTCTAACTTAGAAAAGTAAACTATTTCTTTTAATTGATCTAATAAGTCATCAATACGAGGAAGAGGATAACGATTCTTTATCGTTATTTTATTTAGTGCTCCATAATCAATGCACATTCTCCAAGAACCATCTTTCTTTCTCACCAACACGATTGGAGATCCACATGGTGATGGGCTTGGTCGTATAAACCCTTTATCGAGCAACTCATGTACCTGCTTCTTTATCTCTGCATTCTCTAAAGCTGATAACCTGTACATTACAATGTTAGGTAATGGAGCATCTTGCTGCAGGCAAATATCATGTACTATTTCCCTTTTAGGTGGCAGACCTTTAGGTTCTTGAAATAGGATATCATATTCTGAAACATCTTTAACTAAATCGACTTTCTGTTTAGCATCACAACCTTCAAATACATTAGTTTTATCAGGGTCCTTTTCCTTTACAACCATTACTAAAAATTGCTTACTTGAATTCACAATTCTTTTCATCTGTCCTGAGTTTATGAGAGAATAATTACCCTTGAGTTTATGAGCTCTTACAATATATTCCGTTCCATCTTTAGTGAGTTGATATTTATTTTCAGCTCTATAGAAAATAACTTTCCTATCATACAAGTATGGACTTCCCAAAACAATACCACATATATCTAATGGAACTATATCTAACTCAACCTCATCTACAAATGTTGATCCAATAGCAAACCTAAGTTTACATTGTCTTGTTACTTGTAGCGTTGCTTTATCACACACCCAACCTAATGGATATGGCTTCTCATGAGGTTTTGTTTCTAATCCCAACTTCTTTACAATTGTTTCAGAAATCAAATTTACTTGCGATCCACTATCATACAAAGTATCAATCTTATTATGCTTGGAAATCACTTTAATACAAAAAATCTCATTTCTTGCCCTCTCATTACTTTCATTATCAACAGATTGCACAAAATTACTTGTGGATGCTTCAGAATCTTTACCTTAATACCTGTGGCTGTAACTGTTGTTTCATCACCCAAATATGATCCCAAGTCTTGCTGAACAGTAGCAACATTCTTTTTCTTCTTACCACCAAGCTTCTTAGGTCTCCGTTCTGGATGCAAAGACCAACAGTGTGCCTCATCGTGTCCTTCTTTCTTGCAATGAGTGCATGAAGGTTTATCCTTCTTTACAGTTTTTTTTTTTCCTCTCCTTCGATTTCAAATTCTTCTTTTCCTTGCTCTTACTTACAGAATATTTAGATGATCCCCCACCCTTTGGGTTTACATTCTTACCTCTAGCTTGTAGATGTGGCTTGAACTGATACATCATCTAAGCTAGTGGGATTAAACATGAGAATAGTATGCTTTAAATAGCTATGAAGACCACCTATATACTTCAATAAAGTCTCAGATAAATCTAATGATATACTTATATTTAACGCTCTCTTTCTGAATTCCTGAGTATAACTCTGTACACTATGACCCTTCAACTAACGAAGAGTTTGCCAACTCATCATTGCCTGTTGCATGTAAGCTAAAGGATAGAATTGCTTTTTGATTGCAAAAACAAATTCATTGCAAGTAGAAATGATTTTAACATGTTTTTGTAGATCATCTTGTGTCTTGCCTTCCCACCATACTAGTGCAGTTCATCCAAGTCGAAGGCTAGCTAGTTGAATCTTCTTCCTTTCTGAATCAATGTTTTGTACCCTGCAATATACATCAATTTGTCTTATTTGATTATCTAGCTTTTCTGCATTAAGTTCTCCATCATAAATTGGTAAATCAAACTTCACATCTAATTTTATTAAGGAAGTTTTCTTCTTCTTCTTAGAAGAGCCAAAAGATGATGAGGATGATTAAGGTGATGATGGAGGAGATGGTTGAGGAGGCATTTCCCCTTTCCCTTTTCCTTTTGGAGGGGCAACCAGAAAAGGTTCCTCTGCTCCTTTGTCTGGTTTAGGTGTTGAAGTGCTTTCACCTTGACCCTTCTTAAATTCCAGATACATCTCTTCCACCATGGCTTGGAGTGCTTAAAACCTTCCATAAATTGAGATTTTGATCCCAATGGAGTTTCTTCTGCCATTGTTCTCTGAAAATAGACTCTTCCAATCTCTGGATTAGCCTCAACAAGTTATCCTTCTCCTAGTTTGAGCTTTAATCTAGTTAGCATTCAAAATCTAGCACAAACTTGTCTAACCTTAACAAAACCAAAACCAAATGCTTTGATACCACTTGATCTGAAAATGAGATCTTAAATCAATATTAAGGTATACAATCTCATGTGCAGGAATGCCTATATTATTTAGTGCAACGGATCAAAAAGATTTCTAATAATATAGACAATGAACAATTATAAAACAGAATAAACACACACATGAACACAACAAAATAATAAAGGAGTTCACCAGACTTCCTGGCTATGTCTCCTGGTCCAGCTTTCAATGCCGACCTCTATATTATGTCTTTAAGAGCATAATATTACAAGTGTGAGCTCAAAAAGAGTCTCAGCACAACAATGACAAAACAACAAGGATTTACTCAAAATCCTCGAGCTTAAAAGAGTGCACAAACTCTCTCTCTTGCTCTCTATCTTCTGCTTTCTCTTTCACTCTCTTCTCTATCCTCTTTATCTGCTATAGAGTTGCTTTTAAACCTCTCGGCTCTATCCCTTCATCTACAGTCTTGGGATTTCTGGCTCCCAATCATTGTCTGTTCAACTCCCTATCGAGCATGAAACAATCATTGTAAAACGCTTAAGGTATGGTGGCCACCTATTTTCAAACGGAAAGACTGGCGCGGTGAAAAATCCCAAAGAATTGCTTCTTTGTTTACATGGAGAAATACATAGGAAAAACTCTGAAACAGAGGAATCAGATGGCTGCTATGCCTCATCTGTTACCGGTGTAGGTTTTAAATCCACACAAAAATTACCTACATACGAATTCTAAAACACATAAAATAAATAATGCAAGAGCATAACACATAAAACACATATACACAGAGATTTTCCCCTGGATCCCAAAATCGGGACTACCAGCTTGATTTTTCATTATGTTCCTTTCAATGTTATAACAAATATTTATACATGCCGAAGCATCCAATACCATGGACCGAAAACCATCGCATAAAAAACCATGGACCAAAAGCCATCGCGTCCAAAAACATGTGTGAAAATCATTCACAAAACCATTGGTGGGTCCGCCCAACCTAGCATAGGTTCCAAAACCAAAATTTCCATAGAGTGGGTTACCTGCACCCCTCAAACCCCCTGTGACCCCCCCCTCCCCACCCCCTCGCTATGCAATTGACACAACGAACGGGGGGCGGAAACCCCCCGATTAACTACGTGGGCTAATCGTGGAAAGAATATAACACAACCCAACATTCTCCCACTTGTTGTTTTTTTTTCCACAGGGGGGCACAAGAGAGCTTAGTCATTTATCCAGTCCCGCAATGCCCATTGTTTCTCTACACCAAGAGAACTTCTTAGGGCTCACAGATTTTGTCAATGCATCTGTAGTATTCTTCAAAGTGTCCACCTTTACCAACAACACCTTTTTGTCTTCTATAATATCCCTCACAAAGTGATACTGAACATCAATGTGCTTTGTCTTTGAATGATATGCAGGGTTCTTTGGCAAGAAAATTGCACTTTGGTTGTCACAGTCTATCCTTATATCTCCCTGTACTAACCCCATACTTGAACACAATCTCTGCAA
>APFE030904005.1:54131-97112 GCA_000404065.3 Pinus taeda | reverse complement strand
CATCCTCTGAATCCACTGCTTCCTTCATAGTTCTGGGATCATCATCAATGACAGATAAAGAAAAATTTGAACAGAAATCAGATGGACTATACCTTTCTGGCTACCTTCTTTCTCGAATTGATCTTCTCACAGCCGAAGTTTGTGGCTCTTCATCTTCTAATTCCTCCTCTGCTACAGAGTTTGATTCTTCCTCCTTTAGTTCAAACTTATCTTCACAGGTTCCTTTGGTTGGACTTCATGTTTAATAACATCTTTCACCTCTCTGAACACCACATCTCGACTGTACACAACCTTCCGTGTGACTAGGTTCCAAAGCTGATAACCCTTTAAACCATCCTTATACCCAATAAAGATGCACTTTTCAGATTTACTATCCAACTTGGTTCATTTCTCCTTTGGAACATGTACATATGCATCACATCCAAATACCCTGAGATGTGAAAGAGATGGTTTCTTACCAGTCCATACCTCTTATGGAGTTTTATCCTCCAATGTTGATGAAGGCGATCTGTTGACCGAGTAACATGCTATCTCCACCGCTTCTGCCCAAAATTCCTATCCTAACCCAGCACCACTGAGCATGCTTCTTGCCCTTTCCATCAACGTCTTGTTCATTCTTTCTGCAACTCCATTTTGTTGAGGTGTATATGGAGTAGTCTTCTTTCGTGCTATAGCACACTTCTTACAGAATTCTTCAAATTCCTTATTACAAAACTCTCCATCGTTATCTGTCCTCAACACCTTTATCTTCTTCTCTGTTTGGTTTTCCACTAGAGTCTTGACTTCTTTAAACCTGTCAAAGACTTTAGATTTCTTTTTAAGGAAATATATCCATGTATTCCTTGAGAAGTCATCTATAAATGATACATAGTACACAGACTTACCTAGTGATGGAACTTTCATAGGTCCAAACACATCACTATGCACAAGCTCTAATATCTGTTTCGTTCTCTTACCACCAGAGGGGAAACTCACCCGATTCTACTTCCCATATACACAATTTTCACAGAAATCAAAATCCAGAGAGCTATTACACATACCTTCTACCATACCTTTACCATAAAGTATTTGAAGGCCCTTCTTTCCAATATGTCCAAGCCTTTGATGCCACAGCATGGTCTTCTCTCCAGAGACCACTAGATTTTCTGCTCCATTTTCAGGAACCATATAACTATTGCACCCGTCAACAATAGTGCTACCTTGTAGCTTGTACAGAGTTCCAATCCAAACTCCCCACATCAATACCAGTGCTCCTCGAACCATCTTGCAAGTATCCTTCTCGAACACTATGTTTACACCTGCATCATCCAACTTTCTTACAGAAATCAGATTTCTAGCTAATGCAGGAATATGTAGAACACCCGGAAGGGTTCTAACCCTTCCACCTTGCAATTTCAACTTTACTTTTCCACGACCGATGATTCTAGCCTTCCTATCATCTCCTAATAAGACATCACCACCATCGTATTTCTCATACTCACAGAACCACTCTCTACGGGGAGTGAAGTGAAAGGATGCACCTAAGTCAATCAACCATGCCTCATGATCTACATGCGTACTTGAAGAAGCCAAGTACACATCCCCACCTTCATCTGAGGTGGTTTTAACCTCTGCATAAGGAGCATCATCAGATCCCTTTCCTTTATCAGGAGCTTTAGATTTACAGTTCCTTTTGTAGTGCCCTTTCTTTTTGCATTTCCAGCAGACCACCTTTACAGGTTTTCCTGGAGATTTAAATCTCCCACTCAATGACTTATTTTTATTTCTATTCTGGGACCGTCCTCATACAGACAAGGCATCACCATTCTGGCTCTCCATATTTTTTCTTCTCATCTCCTTCGTCAACAAGGATGAGACTATTTCATCAAACTGCAAGGCAGTTGCATTGCTACCTATTGCAATAACCAGACTATCCCACGAATCTGGTAGAGAACACAACAAACTGATGCACTTATCTTCATCTGAAATTTTAATATCAACAGATGCTAACTGACTTACCACAGTATTAAATGTGTTCAGATGCTCTGTCATTGAGTCTCCAACTTTCATCCTCAGGTTATACAGCTTTTTTCGTAGGAATAATTTACTCACCAGAGACTTAGACTTGTACAAAGTCCCTAACTTGTCCCACAAATCCTTCGCCGTAGCTTCCCTTGATACATTCAGTAATACTGAATCTGAGACACACAATTGTATTGTGCTCTTTGCCTTTTGATCCAACTTCTTCCATTCTTCATCGGACACTCTCATTGGTTTAGTACCTAGATCTACTGCGATCCACTGATCTTTATCCACCAACAGATCCTCCATCTTGAGTTTCCACAACTCAAAGCTCTGACCATTAAATTTATTGATCTCTATCTTTCCACTGCACCCATCTTCTTTCACCACGATAATCGATCTCGCAGATCTCCCACTAAATAAGGTCTACTACAGGCTCGAGCGAAACTCCTTAGCAACAAAGATGTCCCCTTGAAGCCAAAATAACTCTCATACCAAACGTAGGTTTTAACCCCGTATAGAAATTACCTTCATACGAATTCTGCAAACGAATTCTAACACACATAAAATAAACAATGCGAGAGCATAACACATAAAACACATATACACAAAGATTTTCCTTTGCATCCCAAAATCAGGAAGACCAGCTTGCTTTTTCATTATGTTCCTTTCAATGTTATAATACATATTTATACATGCCGAAGCATCCAATACCATGGACCGAAAACCATCGTGTCTAAAACCATGGACCGAAAACCATCGTGTCTAAAACCATGGACCGAAAACCATCGCATCCAAAAACTTGTGCAAAATCATGCACAAAACCATCGGTGGGTCTGCCCAACCTAACATAGGTTCCAAAACCAAAATTTCCATAGAGTGGGGTTATCTGCACCCCTCAAATCCCCTATGACCCCCCCACTACGCAATCGGCACAACTAACGGGGGGGCTTCGGCCCCCCTCTAACCCCCCAGTTAACTACGTGGGTTAGTTGTGGAAAGAATATAACACAACCGAAAAATTGGTCCTTTGGCATCCCACACTGTAGATCTGTTCTCATTCGATGGTTCACATCCATCCTGATCATCCAAACTGCTCGTGCATTCTGCACTGTTGATCTGCGACCCTTTGATCTGACAACTAATGTGCATTTCAGACAACTTAATTGCGCAGATATCACCCACGTAAAAAAGCAGTTTTCTCTCTCCTTATTGCGTGCTACATGTTAATCAGTGTATGGGATTGGGCGGAGCCCATCCAATACCACTTACTACCTGAAGCCCGCCTGAAATACCATTTTCCACGGAACCTAAATAACATAAAGTTGCATTCATAAATCCTTTTGAGTTTGTGTTTTATCATTGTAGCGTCATATGCCATGTCTTCTTTGTATTTCAGTTTTATAACAGAAATACACCAATACACAGAAAAAGCTCGACAAAACAATTTTATATCGGAACTCAAATTTTACAGAGCTGCATTTATAAACCCTTTTGGGTCTGCCTTGATCGCTATCGCAAATCACACCGGCTATGGGTCTTCGCCCCTTTGTATTGTTGCGATGCGATATATCGCAATCGCATATCGTCGATCACTATCGCACTTCAGCACTTTGCTATGCTTCGGGTCCTTCCATTATGGTTATGTGTGATGCAATAAGTTGCAAATCACATGTCGCATGGTCTTCAGGCTTGCGGGTTAACTCCTCCCCTTTGGAATTTGTGATGCGATAACTGTAATTTTCGTCGTTGATCTACGCGCTCGATCAATGGTCTACGTTAAGTCGTCGATCGTAGTCACATTTCCCTTAGGGCCACCTCTGATATACTATGTTGACCTCTCCCAATACGATATCCTGATTTAATCTGGGCCGTTAATCTCTTTCGATTTGACGCACTCTGGTGCAACGAGATTTCAACCTCCGCTTAGCTTTGTTTTCCACCATTCCTTAGTGTTTTCCTCTGATATAATGTTTCTCGATAGTTTTATATATATGAGGACTTAGACTTAAGAGGGTTTTAAGATCCACTTTGGATCACGAGTGGTGGAATTCTAAAGGGACACAATGTTGTCTGATGCTTCATTTGTTTTTCTGGTCATATAATAAATTAATGCTTATCTTTCAGGTGGTTCTTTATATAAATCATATTCCAGGTTTGCCTATGTTGTATCCACTTCCAGACTCTGTATAATGGGATGGTTTACGAGTGCGGGAAGGTGGGAGAAGGGTAAAGAAAGGGTGCCCGACCTTGGCATATATGGTGAAGTCTCAGCCTCGCGGTGGAGCCTTGGGCCAAGGCAGAAGGGGCTACAGACACTAGGAAGGCAAAGGAAAAGAAGTTGGTTCGTATTCTAGTCAAATTGCACGACAGAGGGGTTGGAAACTAACTCTGACATTATTCAGGCCACTGTTTAGGCATACTGTGAAGGGATCCCGGCGCAGGTGAAACAATTGATTGCGACCTGGGAGGCAAAGTTGAATTTGAAAGGTGAGCTTGAACCACTAGATGATGATTGGTGGGAGATAATCACGGACCTTGGATACACTCGCGACCCTCTCGCCCTGTTTAGACAGTTCGTCCATCTCTACTGGTTAATGAAATGCATAGTGGCCAAAGCAAGGGTTGCGACCACCAACATAGCAGTGGAAAGTGAGGTCTAGTCGGGCCTCCGAGACATTAAAAAAGAGCTCCATCTTATCCAACTTTAGTTGCAGAATCAAAACACTCACCTGGGCCACATTGAGCGACATATCCCCTGTCTGTCGTAATATGAATTGCCAAGATCAAGTGTTAAAGATCCTGCTCAGGTGGAATTGTCAGATGATTAGTTGGTCGAAGTTATGCCTGTTAATTTTGGCTTAATTTTGGTTGTATATGATGGGTAGAATTTATGTTTTCAGTCTTATGATTACTAGTTGGTTTGCAAACTATCAGCCTTATAAGACTTGGTTAAATAGACTCAAACTATTTATGTTTTGGATGGCTTATAATGTGATTCGATGGCTAACATGGTTGGTTTCCCCTTGAGCAGGTTGAGGACGCTGAATGACTTATTTATTTGTAACCTGCCTATTAATAGATGAATGAATGAAAGGTACTTCTAAGCTTACAAAAAAAATCTAGAGGGGGTAGAGTTTGTACACCTCTATAGACTTTAGAAATCAAATAATTGTGAGGAGGTGGGTCCATATCCCACAAACAAGGGGGTATCATACACCAATTTGGTGATACACACATACACATAGTGGGTGATAGGTCATGTCCTTGGAAAAAGGCATAACTTATCATTATTGTGAATTAATGATTTCATAATAATTGTTCTAACTATCATATGAATATTATTATTTAATGCATAATGGTGACTATGTTATACCTTTAATTATAATATACCCTAGGTATGTTACAGGTGGGTGACCTTTATGTGTTAGTAAAGATTGCTTTAAACTAAACCTTATGCTAAATGTGTTGTGGTATCTCTACTAACAACTTAGTCTCCTTTCTCCTCTGGGCTTTGACGTTGTTCATGCACCAAGGTGGGCACCCATAACTATTAGGTTCTCAAGTTTTTTTCTCCCTTTGGTAGTATTTATCCACTAAGGAGCCTAGATTTCCTCAGAGAGCCCATGTTATAACAAATGTCAATGATCATGAAAGGGAAGTAGGCCAAGGAGTGGCCCTCCCATCACCATAAAGTGAATGAGAAATCTCCTAGTTGTGTCTACTCAAGTCTTCATTACTAAGTATGGGCATGTTATTATTGTGTCCTATTTCGTAATGTTTACATGATGTCTTACCATGACCTTCATTGATCTCCTACATGTTGGGAATGATTGAAAGATGGGTTGTATGGCTACCTTTTGCTACATGTGTAGCGCTGCCCATGCCTTTTATTGCCTATGGATTTTCGTTATAATGTCCAATGGGTCGTTGTATGGGTAGGGCATGATACTACCCTCGCACCCCATCATAATGAAGCATAGATGACTAGATATTAGTATGGAAATTAAGAATAATTTAGTCACAGGGTTCATGAGTTGAGTCTAATTTTTCATCTTCTTTACCTTGTTGTATAAATTGTGCAAAGTTTCTTTTCTTAAATTTTCTTTGGTCACATCCAACACCTTAATTCATTAATTAAATAAGATAGACCTTTAAAGAGCTCTGACTTTTTTTAATTATCTCTAATTAAAAAATTAATAATCATCATGTTATTTATAATTATCATCGTCATTTTACTTTCTTTCTTTTTTCCTTGAAAAAAGCGTAATTTTATTTCATTAGAGAATTATACAAAATTGCATTTTGTCTATTCATTTCTAGAATGCATTCACGAAAGATAAACAAAAGATACAAGGATTGTATTATTAGGCTAACACCTTGTCATACAAACTAAACATTGACCCAAAAACTGCATTATGGCAAGCATTCATATAAATAGTAGTTGAGAATCATAATGAGACAAAAACTATTACTGTCCACAAAATAGTGCCAATACTCGCCATGTTGTCTTAGATGATCTTCGATGAAAACGTGGCGATATAACTCATAATATTCATTCCATTTGTATTATTTTATGAACCATTGCCCAAAATCTTTTCCAAAGCCAAATTTAGAAAGTTGATCGGCGAGTCAATTCCTCTTCTTGTAAATATGGTAGTATGAAAAAAAATCAAAGTGGCTATAATATGGGACAACTCCTCCACTAGTGGTAAGATTGTGACACTTTTTCAACATATTTATTTATAACTTAACCCAAACCCATTTCCAGTTTAAAGAAGTGGGTTTCTGTTAGATAAAGAACTGCTCCTCCCCCACATTTCCTTTACTCTCATTAGGAAGCTGCATAAAAAAAAATCCTATGGTTTAGACTTGTCAAAAACTTCCTCAACAACTGTTAAGTCCTATATAAGCCCCATGTTAACCCAAAAAACCCTTATTAAGCCCTAGATGTTGAGTGATTACATTTCTATTTTTATGTTGTTATGTAAGCTAGAACCCCTCATGGTCCCATTTTATTATAGTTGTATCATTTGTCTCTCATATATATTATATGGAGACCTAGTCTTAGGATCATCAAATATTATATTTTTCATTGTATTATTTGAAAAAGGAAGCACCCCCTTGAAGTGGAATCTAATTATTGGTTTCTTATATTTTTTAAGGCATTAGGATCATAACATTTGGTATCAAAGCTCTTGATCCTAGGGTTTCGCTGCTTCAAATAGGTCATCGTGGCAGTTTTGCTATAACATTTTTTTGGTGTGATTTCAAATGGTGAAACCTGAAGAATATTGAGAATACATCCCAAGCAATATTTGGTAAGTTTTAGATGTTGATTTGCCATATTTTTGTATATATGGTCCAAGGAGGTTTCACTAGATTTTTTTTTTTTTGGCTGTAAGGCTTCAGACTATAAAATTTGGAACTTGGTCCATATTGAGAATACATATTGGTGAATATTTGGTCGAAGTTACATATCCCAGTTTGCTATATTTATGTATATATTCTCCAAGGAAGTTCGGGTTTTTGTATTCTCCATTATTTAGTCTCAAATACGCCAATTTGGCATTTGTGATGTAACTTTTTGTATGCAAGGATTTTGTTGTAGCAACGTCCTCCAAAATTTTGGCCTACAATCAAATTTTGGAGCCAATTGTGGATCTTGTGATTAGTCGTTCCTTAGTCACTTATTGATCAATTGATGATTTCAAGCTCCCTTCTTGAATCTCAAGTGTCGTTCACACTTTTATCTTTATATACAGAGTGTCGTCTTCATGCATGCCAATTATTGCTTATCATGCAAAGGGGAGTTTTGGTTTGCTTCAAGGGGAAATCATTGTGAAAATGAGTTGTTCTCAGCATATAGACATGTTTCACACTCATTTCCAATTTTTCACACACTATTACACAAGTGTCGTCATTATCATCAAAAAGTCTATATTTGGCGTCGCACTTGTCGTAAGTTGCCACAAAGGTTGTTGCACTAAAGGAAGTATGTTTTCATATGTTTTAGATGATCTATGTTGTGTCACCAAGTTCCCAAGTGTGTGGTCACAGACAAGTTCTATCACTCTTCACATCGATTCCATTGATCCCACACTTAGACAAATTTCAGAGGATTCCTAACAAACTAGCCTCATCCAACCTTCCTAAATTGCGCATTCCATAGAATTAGCCCTCAAGCAACAATCCTATTCCTTAGAATTGTTTAATGCTCAGTCTCTACCTCCCAGAGTTGTACATTTCACAATCTTTGTGCTCAAGCCCAAGCCCTAACTCCCATAACTATGCAATCCTTCTCCCAGCCTAGACAGAACTACGTAGTTACACAATCACTCAGCTTCATTTGTCCTCCAAAATTGCGCAATTCGCTGAACTAGTGCCCAATCCGTCAACTTAGCTTACTCAGCCCCAAAACTACGCAATATTATCCCTCAGTCTAGCCCAGTCACTGCGCCTTCCCCCTTGATCCACTACTAGTTTCGGCTCATACAATGGATTATCATGCAACATCTTAGAACAAGGGTTGATCAAATTGATGTCGTTTTGTCATAAGTGGATTGTAGATACAAGAATTATACCATGATATGGCAAGATGATGAAGTAGGAGATAAAGAAGGAGGACATGCTAGATGACACTTAAGGAGTTGAGTAGAAAAGATAATCATCAGATAAGAAGACCAAGGAACAATGGGGTATGATAGAAGATCAGAGATCAGGACCGCATGAAGACTCCACCTAATTCACAACCCTTTGGAGGATACATGAAATTGGTGGAATGATGAAGAAGGATATGAAGGAGGAAGACATGCAAAATATATTCTTGTAACTAAGTATGCAAGTTGATCTATCAAGGCAAATCAAAGGGACACCAACTCACGACCACAACCCAATACTTTAGATAATTAAAGATTCCTATCACCATGCCATGAGGAGGTGGAAGACAAGAGTATTCTCAAGCAAACATCATTCACATCAACAACAATGGCTTGAAATTGCCTTATCACTCAAGAAATTCATATCAGCAGTTCCATGTCATGTCTTGTCATGAGTTGTCATATGCCACATCATCATTGTGGACCATGTATATTATATTCATTGTAAAGTGGAAGTCCAAAGGAAACATATGTAATATGGAGAGTCATGTAAGCTAGAAAGTCATAGGAAGTCAAACATTCATGAGGGAAGTCAAAGAGTCATAAGGAGGGGAAGCATCACCCCTTGGTTATATATATTCCCTCATTGTATGAGCAAAGGACTTTTCACATTGGCTCCTCCTGCAAGGCATTAGAGAGAGATCAGCTAGTTCTTTGAAGAGCAAGGAATGACACCAATGTCCCACTATTGGGGCTAGTGATGTACATTGTAAACATGTGTCTTGGAACTTTTTCTTAGTAGCAGAAGCCTTTAAGGCCAACATGTTCTTCATGCATGGACTATGAATGCGTGTAAAACTATTTTGTGGGTGTTTGTATTTCATGTTTTCTTTCACATGTACTAAAATAGTTGAATTATTTCAGTTATTTTAGTGCTTATCTTCTTGATAACGTGTTGTAATTTTTGTTATTGTTGTCACATCCTTGTGGACCATTCCATGTGATATTAGACATATATTTCCCTATTTATTTGTTGTAAAGACTGTCACATCGGTTGTGGACTAATCTGCTGGATATTAGATGGATCCTTCTGGTTCATGTGTGTCTCTTCCTGGGTGGTACTATTACCTCTCACTTAGAGGCTCACTTTTCTCCCCCCCTTTGCAGTAGAAGAACCTTGACACAGACACAACTGCACACTCACCAGGGACAGCTCCCTTTCTTTTTGAAGGCACCATTGCATCCCTCTCCCGTGTTGATAGTTAGAGCGAAGGCATTTCTTTGATATATATGGAAACTAGGCTGATATTTGGATGGGGCTCATACACCAAACAATGTGAGGTCTAATTGGGACTTCACATCGGGAAGATCCTCTTGGTTGATGAATTTCTGGCACCATCAACAAAATGGCTCTAGAAGGAGGGCTAGATGACAAGCCGAGCCCATTGAATATGGTTTGAATCTCTTATCTAAAATGGCTCATACACAAATCATACTCCCAGGGTGTTTCTCCAATTTTTCCCTTTATCAATTTTTTAGTCCCTAGTGAACCTCTCTATTTCTTGTCCTAGTTAAAGTTTGATGGTGAGGATGGAACATCCATAACCAAGCACATTTTTTATTTTCTTAAATTTTGTAAATCTTATGAAATTGATGATGAAGAGTTGGCTTGTGTACTTTTCTTCCTCGTCCTTGAAGGTCATGCTAATCGATGGTGTCGTACCTTGCCACACGCTTCCATTCATTCCCTTCGTCACTTCCTCGGGGAGTTTTATCAAGCCTTCGGTGGGTATACTTACCGAAATGTTTGTAAAAGAATCATTCTCTTAAGAATGGAGCCTAATGAATCAATTGAGAATTTTTTGATCGATTCCTTCACCTTTGCTATGAAATTTCGGAAGAATATATGAATTAACAAGAGTTTGAGTGCTTGGTTCTCATTTCTTCACGTGGTGAACATGAACCCTTGACTTTTCTACTTCCCCAACTCTTTTGAATCATGAGACACCTCTAATTTAAGAGGAGGAATTTACTATTCCTTATGTTCCTTGTCCTCCTCCTTTTTTAGTTCTGATAGGGGTGCCTCTCTGTGATGGTAACAAAGTTGAAAAGTCTACAAATCAAATTCCCAATCCATCTTCTAATTCTTCTTCCGTTTCTCATGACTTAGATTCAATGGAGGAAATTCCATAATGGCTTATGAGGCCTATGGTAGAGTGTGACAACCCTAGTGAAAATTTCATGTAAAAATATATAATAACCACATATGATGGGACACATATTCCAAGCTGAATGTTGGGAAAAACATCCTAGTGGGTGTTCATGGATAAGGAAATTGGCTAAGGCTTTAGAAAGGAAAAATGGCATTTTTGGCACATTTATTTATGAAAAATAATGGAAATTAGGGGAAAAGGGAGGTAAAATCTCACAGGTTGCTTGTGAGGAGGAAAATGAAGGAAAATAATGGAAAATGAAGAAAATAAAGGCCTCATTGATAAAAAGGCTTCTAAGGATCAGTGAGTAAGCTTGATCAGTTCGGTTTTGGAGCTCTCTTCTATTCTCTCTCTCTCTCACAATTTGACACTTAGAGTTTTCTTGGAGCACTTTGATATTGGAGCTACGAAAGGCAAAGAAGGCAAGAGGAAGCAAAGATCAAGTAGGGAAAGGCAGGATCAAGCAGCTACAATAGGCTTCATTGCAGGTATCGACTTGCATGTGTATTTTCCTTTCTAGATTTGGCATGCATGGTATTGCATGTGGTTCTTTTCTATCATGGAATGGGTTTTTCCAAGTGTAATAGTGTTTTTAGCCTAGCCTTTCCATTTCTGGATGGTCATGGTGTGATGGGGTTCTCATGTTTTGGTTGAGCTAGATTGTTGAATGGATTCGAAGCTGAGTGGGGTGGATCTCTGAATGATAGACCACATGGCCTAGTGATCCCTAAACTAAATCATGGATCATGGTAAAGCCACTGGCCTAGTGACCCCTGAGCCAGAATATGGTTGCGGTAAAGCCAGGATTTTGTTGCCTCGGTGGGCCTAGAAATCCTTGTCGGTGAATGGAAAAATATCCAGTAAAGCCAAAAGGTGGTTTGCTCTTTGTTGGGTCTAGCAATCCCAGGTTTGGGATATGTGGTAAAGCCTGGAGAGTGGGTCTTGGTTTAGAGCCTAGAGATCCGGGTTTGGATTGCGGTAAAGCCTAAGAGGCTAGGAGACAAGAAAATTCCTCACGGTGTAGGTAGAGAAATCTGGTGGCATCCATGCTTGTTTGGCCTAGTGATCGAATGGATATCACAGTAAAGCATGTTATGATGTGTTTATTGTGTTGGCCTAGTGATCCAAGATGGATTACGGTAAATCCTGGTTTTTTTCATTGAGGGTGAGGTCGTTTAAGCTCAGTATGCCCTGGTTGGTTCTTTTGGTTTGAGTCCCACCTTCATGCTTGGAATATGGCATGGGGGTGAATGGCTGAAGAGATATTTGGCTCAACCATTTTATGGTCCGGTGGAACATGGTAGTCCCATCTACAATTGGTTTATTACATTCATTAATGAGAAATTCATTCACTTGATTTTCATGTGTAAATGTATTGATGTATATGTCGATTTTGATGGCTGATTTGTTCATGGTATTTATGTTCTCATCATGTTTTTACTTGTACATGAGTGGATAATGTGTCTATGACCTAATAGATGATAATGCATCAAATGACATGAGGGAACAATGGTTCATAGTGATTCTCAGATAAGTATGGGATCCCTACACTTAATTATGTTGTTTACACCAGTAGATTACATGTCGATGATATGTTTGACGAAATTATGGCATGGCTAATAAGGGTCTGGTTATGGTCTTGTTCAACTTATTTATTTTGTATCATTGTTACTCTGTATTGATTTCAAGCTATCACTCCATTCTGGGTAGTGGCCTGGGCTTTGGGCTTGAAAAAGTGGCTTAAATCCTGAGGTCCCTGGCACAAAACTAGCAATTTTGGTCTCTAGTCACTAGCAGGCAAGCCTGTGAGAGTGACTTTAGGTTGCTGATCACTCCCTTGCCCATAACATGAGAGAAACTATGGCCAAAGAGATCCAGAACAACAGTGGGACCCAGGGACAGGTTGTCTGAGTGGTTGAATTGTCTCCTGAGGGTTTTGTTGGACGTTGGATGACTATGTGTGATGTTTCGTCGATTTCACTTCCTTAAGGTCACATAGGAGGTCAAATCTGATCATAGTAGCCTCTCATCTCATGTTTACCCCAACTGGAATGTTTACTTGGGTGGATGTGGGAGGAGGGTGTTATATATTGGAGCATGGTTCACCCCTCAGACTGGATGGGCTATTTGTTGGGCATGCATGCATGTCAGTTGCATGTGTGTCTCATACACTTGAATTTCATGTGATTGTTGCATTTGATTGATGCTTGATTATGGATGTAGTATGGTTATCATCGAGAACTTGATATTGATTTTGTGGAATGCATTTGTCACGAGTATGTGACTAGTTGTATATGGTTATATGTCGCTTACGTGTTGATTTTATTCCGTCTACTTACATCCTTGTATGTTAGGTTACATTCTTGAATATTTTTATTACATGTATCAGTCTTGTAGGTTTGGTTACAAGTATTAGTCACTTATGCTTTACTACATACTTTTTTGCATATGTGTAGTTGATTATGCATCGCTTATGCATGTTGATGGTTGCATGTGGAAATGCGTACAATGGAGTAATGGTTGTTTTCATGCACAAGGTCATGGTTTGTGAAGTTGATATGGTCATGCATTGATGACTGGACTCTAGCTAGAATGATGTGTATATAGGTTTGGTAGTCATGTGTTATATGTCTATATGCAGTTGTTATGCATTTATGGTATTGGTTATAGTTATGCATGAATAGTAAGTCAAACATGCCTTGTGAAGTCATGGTATGCAATTTAGGTCATCATGGTGCTATTGGTATGTTATGATGCTAATGTGTTGAATTAGGTAAAGCAAGAGATGCAGATCATCAAAGTGAAGTTGCAACATTGGACCTCGAGGCAAGAACATGTTGTCATACACGTTGTATGTTGGGCATGCATATATGTAAGTCAAGGATTGTTATATGCATTAGGTTTATGTACATATCTTTTGATGTTATGGTTACATACATGATAGATGATAGTTTCTTAGTATAGTCACTTGCACATGTGTCATGAATGATAGTAACTTGTGGTTGCATGCATTGCTCTTTTTGTTTTATAATAGATAACTTGATGATCATGTTATATGTTGTTGACGAGTATGCTATAGGTTGACTTCTTGCTGTTATATGGTAGTTAACTTGATGATTAGGGTTATAACATTAATATATTGATGCTATATGTATCACACTGAGTTAGATTGGCCTATGCAGATGGTTATGGTTACGATATTCAGGTATGAGTCGACATATTTTGTGATATGGTGTTATACTAATCCGGATTGAATTTTCATATGTGATTGATATGTATGAATGACCATGAGTTAGGTTGTGAACATGTTAGCTAATGATGGTTATGGATATAATGATTTATGTTTAAGCTGACGTGTTGAGAAGTTATATCGTGCTAATATGGATTGACTGTGCAGACAAGATCGCCCCCCTTGAGATACATTAAGGTATGAGTTTGCTTACGTCATATACTTGGTGCTTGACTGTTTCATTATGACATCTATTTAGTGTTTGAGTGTTTGGTGTCTAGTTGATTTATTTAACATGGTATGTTTGCAAGTGGGTTGAAAGTTTGATGAGTTTCATAATACAAGTATGTGTTCCAATGATCTTGTTTTAAGATTATTTTACTAACACATGTGTTGAGATAGTTGATATGTACTTATGTGTAGTAGGTGATAGTTGTAGCGTTATGTCTAATGACCATGAGTTGACTATGGATTATGACATGATTGTTATTCTTGCTAAATGTTGATTTCAAATTGATAGATTTGATTTCTTTGATATTTGGAACATGTGATTGACATGTGTGAGCAGTTGCAGAAAGCATGCCAGTATTAGCCTGAAAAGGTGATAGTTGATGTGTTTATATCACTAACAGTATGGTGATGTAACAATGCATAGTAACACTCAATTACAGCAAGGAAAAGTTCAAAGAAAGGAATTGGGCAAGAATTCCTTTGGTTATGTTTGGAAACCCTAATTCCAAACGAACGAGTGCTTTTCCTACAGGAAGTATTCTTAACCTTAATTTTGTTTGACATTATGTGGATACATGCTATATTCATGAACATGTACTTGACAGGTATATTAGTTAGTCTTTAGTTACAGGTGGATTTGTCAAAGGATTGGTGTCCCTTGAGAGATGGCGTGAATGTGTTCAGTTACAAGAAATGTGATTGGTAGAACAAGATGAGGTTATTGGTGTATTGTTATGTTTATTTATGCATTAACAGTTATGTGTTTATGGCAGCATGATGCAGGGGATTTCATGGCAAAGGAAATTGCCATGAAATATGGAAGAAGGCTCAGGTTGAGCTTTCCTTGGGAACCATGGGGATTGAGTCATGGTGTTTGTCATTGGTCTTATGGTTTTGGTGTTTTGCGATTGTTGTGCTTGAATTGCGATTTTGAGTGTGTCTGGTGCATAGTTATGCCACTTTGTTCGTGGTGTCATATTGTTATTGGTTTGCCATGGTTTTCTTCTTGATTGTTTCTTGGCTTGCCTTTTTGTTTTAAGTCTTGGGAATTTTCTGGGAAAGAGGAATGTTAATGGAGCTTGGGGAGAGGTGCGTGGTACCCAACAGGTAATGTAAGACACAGACGAAGCTTGGTGCATGAGTAAGCGCAACGAAAGGTAAGACTATGACAGTTAGTTGGACTAGCTGGGTCCATTGTGGTAAATGGATGGTGGAAGTAAAGTCGTGAGAAAGGTAACCAAGAAGGTAAAGTAAATGGATCTGAGGTATCAAATGCCTTATCTATGTTGGGAACGACTATTCTTAATGTTACACATTTGTTGCATGAATAAAGGAAGTTCTTTTAAACCTTGACCTTGATATTCGGTAATTATGTTATGATCATAATTATGTTGATGTTTATATATGTATGTATCTATGTCACTATCTGACAGGGTTTTCAGGGATCATCTTGTGGAGGAATGATTTCTTATGCAGGCGGATGACATGAAGAGGTTCATGGTCTTATGAGGAATCAATTGGGAAGAGTAGTCATGACAAATATATGAGGTCAATATCATGTGGTTATGAGCTGATATTATGTGATTATATTATGTCTATGTTATGGATAGGTTATACCAAGGGATATATCAGCGAAATGAAAGCATTGTGGCCTGCGACATGCTAGGATGGGCATGAATAAGACACTGGAAGCAAGGTTTCTTGGTAAGGACAATGTGGTTTCAGATGTGTGGTATTACTATTGTGCATATGGCGTACATGTTGCATCTGTGATCACTGTGCGCATGCAGTATTGTGCATATGTAGTGCGTGTACATGTTATTTATGCAATATTATGTACAAGGTGTTAATAAAAATAATGTTGTATGAATGTTGCATATTCAGGGCTGGGTATATATGGTGTTATGTACATGTTGGATATACGATGTTGTGTACAAATGATGTTATGTACATGTTATATATGTAGTGCTATGTACATGTGGTGTTGCCTGCATGTTGTACATGTGGTGCTATGTAGATATGGTGTGGTGTGCATGATTGTACAAGTGGTGATGTGTACATGTTGTACAAGTGGTGTTGTGTGCAGGTGGTGTTGTGTACATGTCGTGCATGTGGCGTTGTGTACATGTGGTGTCGCATACATGTCGTGCACGTGGTACTATGTACATGTGGTATTGTGTACACATTGTACAAGTGGTGCAGTGTACATGTGGTGTTGTATTTGCATTGGACAGGTGGTTTTGTCTACATGTGATGGTGTGCACACGTTGTGTAGGTGGTGCGGTGTACAGGTGGTACTATGTACATGTTGTACATATCGTACTGGTGTACACGTGGTATTATGTGCATGTCATAAATGTTATGTTGTGTACATGTGGTACTATGTATGTGCATTGTGTGGTCATGGTATTGTGATAAGTGCATTCATTGTGTTGTACTACATGTGGGTATATGTATTGTGTGGCATTGTACATTGGGTATAGATGTATAAATTGTGTTGTATATCGGGTGTATGTATATGCATTTTGTGGTGTCTCACGTTGTGTGTGGATGTATGTCTTGTGATGTATATTGTGTACATATATGTGTTGTGTTGTGTCATACACCAGAGGTAGGAGTATGTATTGTGTTGCATTGTACACTGGGTGTAGATGCATGTATTGGATGGCATGGTATGCCATGTGTGGGATGTATATCATGTGTGTGTGCACATGGTTGAGGAGAAGGCACTTGGTGTTTGTCGGGTTTGGAAATTGATCTGGAGTGCATACAAAATAAACACAAGGCAAAAGTAAGGATCGATGAAGGACAAGTATCCGTCTTGTATTTTGGTTATATTATGCATGTGATTTATGATTCTGGTTTATGATGATTACATGTGATCTATGATTCTAGTTTATGATGATTACATGTGATCTATGATTATGGTTTATGATGATTACATGTGATCTATGATTTTGGTTTATGATAACTACGTGTGATTTATGATTTTGATCCATGATGGTTGTGTTTCGAGCTAACCTGACGTGATTTGTTATACATGATGATTTGATCAGAGATGTTAATTTGACTTGTCGTGACAGGAAGCGAACATAGTTGAAAATGTACCTTATTAACGAGTTACCAATGAGGTATGATTTGAAGTTATTTCAACTTATTTTGAATCTAATGGAAATTATGTTCTTGGAACAAGAATGCATGAACATGCTCGATTGGGTGGTTGAATCGACTGCAAGAATTGGTAGCGACAACAAAAGAAATTGGAACATGCAGCAGTATGCTGGTATAGTACTTCATGAGAAAGACCATTGTGGGACATTTGTACCCAATAGTGTCCATTGATTGCCATGAGCATGCTATGACCGTATGATGGTTGATGCAGGTATATGCCTTGGTTGTTTGATCTTTCGATGCGAGGAATCCTTGCCAAGGGATGGATCTCCCAAGTGTTGACGGTGCTTGACCCGCCAACATTTAGGGGATCTCCCTGAAATGAAGTCCCAACTATACCTCACATTATTTGGTCTAGGATTCCCATATGGTATGATGGCCCGATTGCCATTATTTTAGACGTTTGCCTTAGCTCTTGTTGTTCATCACATGATAGGGTTATGCTTGTATCTTCAAAATGCGAGGTGAGTATGCCTGGTGAGTGCGTAATGTAACCTGTGTCCGGGTTCTCTTACTATAAAGGGAGAGAGTAAAGTGAGCATCTAGATGAGAGGTAGTAGTACCACCCAGGGAGAGACACATGTGAACCAACAAGGGTTTGACCAGTATCCAGTGGAGTAGTCCACAACATATGCGACAGTCGTTAAAACCAAAGTGAAAGGGAAAACACGCACATCATCCAACACAGTAGTCCACATGGAGGTGACAATCGTTATAACTAAGAAAACAAGAATGGTCTGTCTAATGTCTTGGGAGTAGTCCACATAGACAAGACAATAGCGATAAACACATCTTCAACAATGTAAGTACTAAAATAACCAAAGTAGTTCAACTATCTTAGTACAGGTTAAGAAAACATGCATTATAAATGTTTAAAGAGTAGTCTTACAAACATCTACAAAACATGTGTGAAAACATGCTGGCCTGAACAGGCTTCTGAATTAAGTAAAAATCCCAAGAAATATTTGTACACCATACATCACTAGCCTCAGTAGTGGGACATTGGAGCCACTCCTCGCTCCTCAAATAACACACTACAAACTCTCAAGGCTATGTGGGAGGAGCCAAGGTGAAAATTCCTTGCTCATACAATGGGAGGGGTATATATATCCAAGGGTGATGCTTGATGCTTGTGACTCTTAGGCTACCCTCGTGAATGTTAAACTTCACATGAATTTTCAACTGACGTGACTCTTCAACTTTTGTGTCCATCCATTGGACTTCACTTTACATTACATTCAATTACAATGGATATGGCCCATAATGGTGATGTCGCCAATACAAATCATGACACAACTCGACATGACACTGTTGACATGTAATGGCTGACTATGGTGTCCATATCAAGTTGTCGCGCTGCTGAGTGATGGATGTACTCTTGGTGTGCCTTGTGTTCTCCTCCGCATGGCATAGTGTAAAGGGTCTTTGATGGTCTAGGTCTCGCTTGATGGTTCAATGCATGTGCTTATTTGCTTGTTGCTTGATATGCTTGGTATGTTCATCAAGATGCAAGCAAGTCTTCTAGTGTGTGCACTCCTTCTTCATCTCGTTTGTCGTCTCACCATGAGCTATCAGTGTACCTATTTCTACAATTCACTCATGACAGGACGACATCAAATCTAAAATATCCTAGTGTAGCATGATGCATTGTTCTCATGTTCTGGGTCACAGGGAGGAGGACAACTCACTGAGACAACACAGATCTCAACTCAGGTTGGAATGAGGCATTTCGGGAGGAGAGCTTGCACTGTCGGGAAAAACTGTATAGTGATCACTAGGGGGCAGGATTGGCAGTGAAAGTCACCAGTGTCAGCTACAAGGTGGGACCCTAAGGGGGGACACCTTTGCGCAATTTTTAGAGTGAGGGCATAGTGGGGCTGCAAAGGGACTGTTGGGCAGTTCTACGCAGTTTCCAAAGGAAAGATGGAGCAAGGTTGTAGAGTGACCTGTTGATCATGACAACGCAATTTCTGGGAATAGTGTAGGGGAATTTCTTAGACATGTCTGCGCAATTTTTGGAGGCGGTGCAGAGTAAGGCATAAAGTGTCAATTGGGCAGTTTTGTGCAATGTTTGGGAACAATGCAGTATAGGCATCAAGGGAACTACTAGACATGTCTGCACAGTTTTAGGGGTAGAGAAGACACAGGTCTCAAAACAGTGCAGGCTTCTAGAAAGCAAGAAGGATGGTGGATGATTGTGCTTGAGAAATGCACAGCTCAATTGGACGTGGAGGCAGTTTCTGCGCAATTCTGGGAGGCACACAAGTTGCTTACCTCTGGGATTGCGAAGTGTAGCTGACCTGGAGGACAGCCTCAAGGACTGCACAATTTTGAGTAGCAGATTAGGGTCACTGAGGGCTGAGACTGCGCAGTGCATCTTAGTCGGGGTCTAGTGGAAGAAGGTTGTCTGGTTGGGAATATTTTCAGGAAAATGGCTAAGTATCGAAAGCAAGTGAACTTATGCAGACTAACATTGTGATCATACACTTAGCATACTTAACGATGAGACAACATAGACCACCATAAAAATAAGACAAAACATTCCTTCAGTGAGGCTGTCTTAGAGTTGAGAGCAACAAGTGCAACACTTGTGATAGACCTTCAGACGACCGTGATGACACTTGCACGACAGTGCTTCCAACTTTGTGTGAGAGTGTGATGGGTGTTTACACAGTGAAGACAACCCAAACACATAAAGATAAACCTTCAAACTCACCACAACTAGATTGCAAGCAAGACAAAGCAATCAACATGCCGAAAGACAATCGCTAGTGAAACAAGAAAAAAGGTGAAAAGGCTTCTCAAGAGCTCATTGGGTGAGCTCAGTGTTTGCAACCATCAAAGGAAAAACCAAGGAAGGCTCTGAAATTGGATGCAAGCCAAAATTATGGAGGGTGTTGTAGCTGCTACAACACTAGGATAGGGGATGTCGGGGAACTTGGAAGGTGAACGATTGCATGGAAGGGGTGACCAGATTTCCCTAAGGTCTGTGTAGTAGAGAAGGGAAGGTCAGGGATATATTTGTTTTGGTCATGATCACTTCCAAATGGAACCATATACACATTGGGAGTGCGCCCCACAACAATGAGCCGATAACTATTTGCTGAGAGAACAAGTGGCATAGGATTGGAGCGCTACATATTGGATGCAACTTTGAATGTGGCAGTGGATTCTAGACTTCTTGGGAAGGAGGTGAATCCTAGTATTACTTTGAGGGTGGAGGTGCGAGCCTCTGGATTCCCTTGTTGCAGATGCAAGCTTCATATCCTTTATTTGCTGGTTTAGTAAATGTGCATGTATATGTGGCTATTGTAAATACCGTAATGAGTTGTGTTATAAAACTCCAATATGCAGTATGGTTGTTATTTGGTCACGTTGTCATGATGTTTTGATTTTGAGCAGATCATTCATTGTAAATACTATAGTGAGATGTATTATAAAGCTCCATGGGTAGTATGCTATAAAGTTTCTCATCATAATCCCATGCTTCTAATTGAAAACTAATAATTTCAAATATTTCAATAGGATTGTTGTGAATTGTTCGATCCAATCGTTGAATGGTTGGAACAATGTTACCTGGCAAGATTTGTTGCAAACAAAAAGTTTTGATCTTACCTCTTGCTTTCTAAGGAGTTTGGTGTAGATGGAGGCACATCAACGAGAAGATTCCAAGGTTTATTGAAAGATGGTATTCATCGGAAAGGTAAGAATGAGAATTGGATGAAAGTTGTGGCTGTGACACATATTTCCACCCATAGGGATGACCTTTAAAATTATGTGCAAATTATTCTAGATATCATCCTTTCTTTTGCACATTACTTTGTATTTGTTTTATTTGTTTATATCTTTGAGAATGCAGGTCAGGAACAACTACGCTGGCTTCACTGGAAATTTCATTACATGTTACCTCGACCTACTAGCTGTTAGGTTAGGAGTAGGATTAGCTACATTCTAGTTTTCTCCCTGCACCCATCCCTTTCATTCTCTTTAGTATCTCTTGTATTTTCTTACTTCTCTCTTGCATTATGCCTAAGTTTGGTTTATTTGTTTACCTTCTTGTTTTGCTTCCTTGTTGTGTGTTGTCTTTCCTTTTGTTAGAGTCGGTCTTGTGAGTCCTCCATCAGAGATCAAAACTCTTTTTGCATTTCATTTTTAGGAGTCCTGCTCCATTCACTCAGCTACATTCCACTAGGGGCATGCCATAATCTGACGGAAAATGTCTTGTTAGTCAGTTCCCCTCATGTCTGGCACCTGTTGCCTTAGGTCTTTTGTCAATGTTCAGTAAAGTCCATGACAGTTAATGTTCAATCTTTTAATGGACAAGAGTCATTTTCAGTCGTTAGGTCTAGGAATTGGTCAATTTGGTCTTCAACCATGTCCAATAAAGCCATACAGACCAGAGGGAGGCCCTTACAAAGTTGTGATTCAAATATTTTCATCGTCATGTTGACAAATTACGACTGTTCTTCAAAACTCTGTTTTGAAGAAAAGTCAAACAGTGTGTCATTGGTGATAATTTTCAAAAAAGTCTCCAGTTGATCTCTTCAGGCACAGTCATGGTTTCCGTGGCCAAATGCCCTGTCATACAACCCCTGCAAAAAAGTGCCGAAAATTTCATCATTCTAGCTAAAAATTCAAAGGGAAAAGTGAAATTCAGTGTTGCTTTAAATCAGGGAAAAAGTGCCAAAACAAGACATTAGCAAAGTGGGTTTTGAGGAAGAAAAAATTTAACCCATGACTTCAAAGTCTCTATATAATAATTTCCACAACGAAACAAGGCCATTCTGCAAATCAAGGTTATAGAGAAGCATTGCAAAGTTTGTGAGAGAGCTAGCACGCGTTTGGGTGAGTTTGGAGTCATTTTCAAGGGTCCGACGCACAGGAGCACGGCGCACAGGCAGAGGAGTGCGGCGCACAAAGCGCTACCCCACAATGTAAAGTTAACATGGGCACTACGCATCTACAGAGCGCGGCACACTGGGTTTGTTGTGCGGCGCACACCCACAAAGGCTCGAAATTGTTCCAAGTTTGCCACAAATCGTTTGGAATTCCTTCCAATTGCCAGGTAGGGTCTATATCTTGGCTTGCTCATCAAATTTTGTGAACATGATGGTGGTTTATGGCCGTTGATAGTTTCAAATAAAACGCCTAAACCCTATCACTTGAAAACATCAAAGCCTTTGCTCTAGGGTTGCAAACTTGTGGTGTTGATGCCAAGTCTCCTCCTCCCTTTCATTTTTCCCCTTCTTTCCATTTTTCCCTTTCCCCTTATCCCATTTTTCCCTATTTTCCCTACCCTAAAACATTACTAAACCCCTATTCCCTATCCCCTCCACTCATTTGTCAACTATAAAACCCCAAAGCCCTACCTTATCAAAACCCCAAAACCCTACCTTGTCAAATCCCCAAACCCTCCTACATATCCCTAAACAAAATTCCCCCCCATAACCCCTAATTCCATCATATTATTCCCCTTCCTAACACTCCCTTTTTGCATTGTTCCCCTTGGTGGCAGATCTCACAACAACACCTAGTTTCATACAATCATCAAAGGGCAGTCCAAGCTCAGTACACACAACAGTCATGGCATCTGAGCATTCATCGGAGTATGAGATGGAAACCCAAAGTGATTTATCCTTAGAAGAATAGGCTCCCCGAAGACATCACAAAAGTGGAAAACATCTTAGGGATGAGCCAACTACCCTCACAGAATTGCAGGCCTGCCCTCTTGCTATGTCATGCTTCCAGCATCTATCATGTTTTGAGTTTTGTCAAAGGGTGGCTAATGTTTGAGTTCATCATGAGTTGGCCCGTCTTTTTGTGCTTCACCTACATGGAGATCACTCTATCTTAGCCGGGGTCACCTTCACACTGACACCCGAAACTGTCTCATTAGCAACCGGCATACCAAATGTTGGAGAACAATGGCACAAGAAATAGAAGGTGGATCGTCAGCATTATGAGCCTTACATTAAGGCTAGTTTCTTAAGGCAACTACAAAGATTCTTTCCATTCAGATATTTGAAAGATCAATATGCTCCACTCATGAAGTTGATCATGAAATATTACAGTTGTGAGGGGAGGCTCTCTCATTTATATGCTTATCACATTAGGTTGCTCATGCACTTTACCAGGGTACGGATGATGAACATCCCATATTTCATTTGCAGGAACATAGAGAGGATGAACACCTTCATGCAGCACAAGACACCTCAGCAGCAACTTAACAATGTTTATCACTTTGCTCTTATTAAGATTTTGGTGGTTCATCAGTTGGGATTGCAGGGCATTACTTGGGATGACTTCATCTCCTGTGACCTCTTCAACACTTCACAGGTATTATGAAAGGTTGAACATGAGATAGGTGGTCTTCTCATCAGTATGAGCGCCATGAGACCACCACTATGCCAGTATTCATCACCTATTAGAGAGGCAGTAGACATTTGTTTGCAGCATCAAAGCGAGTGTTATCTCCACCCGGGGTGGAAGAGGCCTCGTTTCCGACATCGACAACACAGGTACAGGACAAGGCCAAGAGGCTCATGCATGATGAGGGGGCATCAGGTGAAAAAGAGGCCGACTTCATCCTCATTCATGATGATGATGCAGACGTGGAGAGTTCCAATCTTAGGAGGACCATCCCGGAGTAGAAAACGAAGATCCAGGACTTGTCACTCAATTTGGAGAGGGCCAAATGGATTATCAGGTATTTGGAGTAGAGGAACAAATAGCTTGAGGACCAACATGAGATCATGAAGTTGCAAAACATCTGTGAGAATCGCCAAGCTTCCCAACATAGGAGGATTGAGCTCACTCCATTAGAGCAAGAGATTAACAATGACCGTGAGTCTTGGCTCGAGCGGATCAACATTCACCTAGAGAGACTGCTAGAGAAGACCGACAAGGACAAAACCATATTGAGGTGGATGGTCTATCACTACAGGGCACGAAACATGAGTTCAAAGGCTCGGATAAGGAGTTTGAAGGCAAAATTGAGCAAAGCGACAAAGAGGCAAAAGAGGCAAAAAGAGCAAGATTGGCTTCGAATCTTGGCTGAAGCCTCTGTGGTCCAACATAGCACCTCATATAGGATCTCCAATCCAAATTTCAAGAAATTTGGGGCAATTTTGGTCACATGACAAATTTTTGGTCACAACACAGGGTTTTTCTCCCTGTGCGCCCGACGCTTAGGATTGGGAGCTCCAAATCACAAATGGCTTGCATTTTTCGATTCAGCATGAAAAATCATGCCTGCTGGTGCATGGACAAGAAATTTGGGCATGATTTGAGTCCCCAGGAGGTCAAAAACACTTAAAAAATGACCTCCCTGCCCCTATTTTGACACACAGGAAGCAGTCTTGGGAGAATGAAGTTTTGGAGGGAAAATGAGCACCAAATTCAGAAATTCCACTTCGGTTGGAAAGTAGACAGGCTAGGCTTTCCAACAAGCACACTTGGGCACAATTTGGACTCCAACAGATACCTCAAAATCACCTCCAAAGTGGCGCGGCGCATATAGATTTGGGCACGACACATATAGACAAAAAGGCCAAAATCACTTCCGCTTCGCGACATTTCGAGTCGCGACTTTCTCCAAGTGGGCCCGCTCATTTACACTACACTTTTTTCGGCAGCTAAGGCAAAGTTTAAAGAATATTTTCACTAAAGGTTGGCTTCTATCCAAGTGGCAAAGGAAGGCGAGCAATCACCCAAACCATTTGTCATTTTTGTAACGTTGCACCTGTAACTAATGGTTGGCTTTCCACTTCCACTTTGTAATCATTAGAAAAACTCCCCAACTCTTGGTCGTTCTATTTCCCAATGGCATAATCTATTTATTGTATGCAAACCATTTGCAAAGGGTTGGTTGTAATTTCTGGGAGACTGTTGGAGAGAAACTCAGTTCTTCATTGTATATTTTGACAGAGAATTGATGAAAGGCAACGGCTCTGGTTCATGAGATTCATGTGGTATGAGTGTAGCAAACGTGTTCTCTTTATGTTTCATTTGTATTTTGTTATGTTTCACAGTTCATTCATATTCATTTCCAGTGAAATTTTCTAAGTAAGATAAGGTAGAATTCATGTTTAATGCTCTGCCTGTGGGAAAGTTTCACGTTCTGTGTTCTTTTGCTGTTGAAAAGGATTAATGTTGTTCATGCCCTTTTCACCCGCCTAAACAATCTTTCCATTTTGCATTATTTCAAATTTAATTGCTAGACTTTCTGCCTGTCTTGCCTCACGAAGTAATATGTGCCTTTGTGTTAAATTCTCTGCTCATTGCTGCTCGTTGGTCCCATACATCCCAAAAACTCGGTCATTTATAAAAAATTGCTTCTTGTATCCATATTTATTTACTAGCCTAAAATAAATATTTCACTGTAAGTTATCTCAGACCATTTCGTTTACTTATTCACTAATCGTGACTCGGAGAGAGCCCTCTCCTGTTCTGGTAGGGCTAGCTACCAGACTGAGCGTGGTTTGTGGTTACCCTGAAATTTTGCCTTCCTTAAGCCTAAGGCGGATTTAGGTGCTAACATAGTGGTGACTCCGCTGGGGAACGATATTACTCCCCTGACTTCTTGATAATTCTAAGCTTCTAGATGATAAGTTTAGGATTTGATAGGCTGAGTGAGTTGGTTGAGTCCTTTGATTTTTCTTAATAGCATGCTGGCTTCTAGAAGATATACCAGAGCTAATCCAGATCCAGATCCTTCGCACATCTACGAAAATCCCAATTTGATTCCAAGACTTCGACGTCAAGAGAGCTCTATATCTCCCGTATTCAAATCCCATTCATGCCCTGACATTTTTGAGTATCTTGAAGAGCTAGATTTTGATCAGCAGTTTGAAATATTATTGTTCGAGACCAAATCCGAAAGGGCGGTTGACTCTACTATCCCCAATCCGTAGTTTCTTGTAGACTTGGAGACTGAAAGGGCTAACCGATCAATTGATAATTACATTGTGGCACAGCTTCAAACTCCTATTGCTAGCCCCCTACAAACTGCACACACTCCTCCAACACCTCCAAGGCCGAATCCACCAAGAGTGATGGATGCCCGTTTTGCACCCCTTGTTCTGCCTCAAGTTTTAGATGATATGCCTGCAGATTATCAAAGCAAAATCCTGTTTTTTGATGGCACTCCTAACAACATTACTGCTCAGCAACATGTGGACAGAATGGCAGATTTCTATGAACTTCATGAGATCGATGCAGAGAATGTGTCAATGAGACTCTTTGTACATACATTTGCAGGTGAAGTGAGGAAATGGTTCAGAGGTTTGCCGGTTGCACGTATCGCTACCTTGGCCAACCTATAAAGACAATTTTTAAACCGCCGGGAAGTGAAAAAGAACCCTCTTCAAATTCTCGCTGAATATGAGCAAATCAAACGAAACGCTGGTGAGTCGGTCCAAGACTACTGCATTAGATTCAATTATGTTTATAATGAAATTCCTGATCATCTAAGGCCACCTGTGGGGCTAGCCATGGTGAAGTTCCCGTATGGTTTTGATGTTGACATGGCTTATCAATTAAGAGAGAGAGAACCAACCACAATGGAAGGCATGCAGAAGATAGCGGTCAGCGTTGAAGCAAATCTGGTGACCAAGAGAGCTAGAGCAAAGGCAGAGAAGAAGGTCACCGTAAAAGAAGAATGTTCCTCGATAGATCAATTACTTCAGAAGGTAGAGCAGATGCTTGAAAGGGTGAAACTTGACAAACCTGAGCCACAAGTTAGAAATCCTAACTTCCGTGGCCAGCAACAGCCACAATATAGAATAAGGCAGAGAGATCAGCGAGCCTAAGAGCAGATAGCACAACAGCCAGTACAACCACCTTTGTAGCAAAATTTTGTGCATGGACCGGAATCAGATGAGGACGAGAATATAATAGGTGAAGAAAACTACCTCTTTACTCCTGATGATTTGCCTATTTATATCACTGAGGATGAGGAGTATGCAGAAATCTTGGCTGTACACAAAGATGCAGATTTCATTCTAGCCAATGACACCGTTTTGGAGGAAGAATCAGATGAGTACCAAAGAGGCTATATGAATGCTCTGTCTGCCCAGCAGCAGCGGTATTCACTTAGAAGCAGAGATATGCTGGTCAAACTAATTCAGAAGAGGAAGGATGGTGAGGCATCAAAGAACGATTCATCAGTTACACAAAGGAAAGGAAAGGAGGTGGTTGGTCTGGATAGCAGCAAATCACCATCAGCAGAACAATCCAATCAGCCAATTGCATCAAAAGAAAAGGAAAGGAAAGAAATCCCAGTCAAAGAGGTAGAAAATATCCCCTCTTTTAATTTAGAGAATGAAATTTCTAAATTGAAGGTATCCATTCCCTTGACTGAAATAATGAAGAACAACAGTTATAGAGGTCAAGGATCTAAAATGTTGAATTTGGACCCAACGTCCACATGGTGAATGTCGAAGATGATCAACCCGAAATGATTTTTGAGCCAGCGTCGAATGGTGAGTCTCGTGATAGTGATGTGCCACCTTTTTATATCAGTTTAAGATTGCATGATTTTGTGTTACACAATACCATGTTCGATTCCGGAGCTTCTCACAATCTCATGCGCAAGGCTATCATGGATAAGTTGTGTCTGGACATCACGTGGCAATACCATGAACTCTATTCATTTGATTCCGGCAGAGTAAGATGTATCGGGCTCATCAAAGACTTGGTTGTGAGTCTGGATCAACTCCCAATGAAGAATGTTTTGATGGATATTGTTGTAGCAGACATTCCTCCCAGGTTTGGCATGCTTCTTTCCAGGTCTTGGGTAGCGAAATTGAAAGGGACACTACAACTAGATTTCTCCTATGCAACGATTCCGGTGTTTAGCCAAATGAGGAAATTGTATCAGGAACAAAAAATGAAATACATGATTACAAGCAAGGAGAAACCAATAAATCATCCGATTAATTATGTACATACAGATTTAGAGTCTTTTGTTCTGTATTCTGATAGTTTCAATGATATCGATAGTCAGTTAGTAGAAGTAGATGATATTCCGGAAATAACAGAAAATTTCAGAGGAGTTTTAGAGAAAGAAGGACAAGAACAACAGAACACCATTAAGCACTCAGCGGAAAGTGATGGACAACAAGCAAACAAAGCACATCAAATAGATTTCCAACACTTGCAAGAGGAGGAAGAAGGTTTGTGGACCATGGATTTCAATGGAGCAGTGGGAAATGATGGTGCTGGAATTGGAATTTGGGTACGCAGTCCTTTCTCCGCCCTGAACAAAGTGCCTAGTAATGTGCGGGTATGCTCTTACTAGTTGGCTTTTGATTGTTCAAATAATGAAGTTGAGTATGAAGCTCTGATTGTTGGCCTAAAGATTCTAAGAAAGCTGAATGCTAAGAGGATTTCAGTATATGGCAACTCCGAATTGGTGATTAAGCAAGTCAGAGGCGAATATCAAGCAAAGCATCCTAGGATGCGGGCTTACCATAATGTAGTTCTAGACATCCTAAAATTATTTTCAGAATACACCTTGACATGTGTGCCTCGTATACAAAATAGCATTGCCGATGCTCTTGCTAAGGCAGCAAGTAGTTTGAAGATCCCAATGAACTCTAGTAATAAATTCGAAATCCATGTCAAGCATCGTCCGAGAGTCCCGGACAATTAGAGATATTGGCAAGTTTTTCAAGATGATGAGGAGATTGATGATTTTCTGCAAAACAAAGGTAAATTCAAAGAGACCTCAATTGATGTAGAAAATGATGATGGTAACGGTAATGGGAAAGATGATGTGTAGATCAATCAGATGGACGTGTTGTAGCTAAAGAATAACATTATTCCTAAAGGCTTGTTACCTTTAGAAGAACTCTTCGATCAAGATGATGTAGCCTAAAAACCAACATTGCAGCCAACAGAGAAGGGTGTGGAAGAGGTCAATGTCGGAACAACTGCTAATCCTAAAATAGTAAAACTGTCTAAAGAATTGCCACCAAAAATAAAGGCCAAATATATCAGTTTGTTGTCTTCATTTGCATATGTGTTTGCTTGGGACTATTCTGACTTAAAGACATACGATACCAATATAATTCAACACACTATACCCATTAAGCCCAATCAGAAAACATTCAGATAGAAGTTGAGAAGGCTATATCCAAAGCTGCTGCCATCAATTGAAAAGGAGATAAACAGGTTGTACAAATCAGGGATCATTGTTCCCATCATATTTTCGGATTGGATCTCTAATTTGGTACCCGTATGAAAGAAGACAGGTGAGATTCGCTTGTGCATTGATTTTAGAAATCTCAATAAAGTCTCGTTGAAAGATAACTATCCACTGCCCAAAATGGACCATATACTTTAGCGAGTAGTGGGAGCATCTCGTATGTCACTACTTTATGGTTATTCTGGATATAACCAAGTTTCTGTCCATGAAGATGACCGAGACAAGACAACGTTCACCATTCCATGGGGAACTTTTCATTATGCTAAAATGCCTTTCGGTTTGAAGAACGTGGGTGCCACATTTTAGCATGCAATGGACTTGGCTTTCGCAAATGAGAAGGATGTCTTTTTGGTTGTGTACCTGGATGATTTGACGGTGTTTTCCAAATCTGATGAAGAACACATGTACCATCTAAAAACTGTCTTTCAAAAGTGCAGAAAATATGGCTTGTCACTGAATCCGAAAAAGAGCTTGTTTGCCATGGAGGAAGGCAAACTACTCGGGCACATTATCTCAAAAGATGGCATTCGTATTGACCCAACACGTGTACAAGAAATTCAGCAAATCGATCTGCCCCGGAATAAGAAAGAGATTCAATCTTTCAATGGTAAAATGAATTTTCTATGCCGCTTTGTACCTAATCTTGTTGAGCACCTAAGAGAGATTACAAACATGCTTAAGAAGGATAGCCAAGTGAAATGGACGGAAGAGGGTGTAAAATCTTTCAATTTAGTCAAATTGGCTCTTTCTTCAGCTCCAGTTCTAGTCAGCCCGGATTACACTCAGGATTTCATATTGTTTTCATTTGATTCGGAGCACACTATGGCAGCTGTGTTATTGCAGAAAAGAGATGATCAAGAAAGACCCATTGCATTCTTCAGCAGAGCTATAAGAGATGCAGCCTTAAAATACAACATCATTGAGAAGCAAGCCCTTGCGCTTGTGAAAGCATTAAAATATTTTCGGGTATATATTCTACATTCTCATATTTTGGCCTATGTTCCTGACGCTGCTGTCAAAGATGATTTAGTGAAGACCGATCCAGAAGGAAGACGAGGCAAGTGGATTGCAACTTTGTTGGAATATGATGTCGAAATAAAGCCGACAAAGCTTGTTAAAGGACAGGGATTGGCAAAGTTAATGGCCGAGTTAAAGGACAGGGATTGGCAAAGTTAATGGCCGAGTCAAACTTGCACGCCTTAGACATAAATCTGATCGCCGCTATGTCCGATGAGAATGAGGAAGGATTGTGAATTCAAGTATCTGAAATGTTTTCTCTTTCTCTGTGGTATTCAGATATCATATATGTGCTTAAAAATTTGTCACCACCGCCCGACATGACTAGAAACAAAGCTAGAACACTCAAATTGAAGGCTCCCAAATTTTTTATTCTAAATTCTGCACTGTATTGGAAAGATCCTGGTGGCGTTCTGTTAAATTGCTTGGTGGAAAAGGAAGCAAAGAAGGTCATGGAGGATTTCCACGGAGGAGAATGTGGTGGTCACCTTTTTTGGAAATCAACAACAAATAAAATTCTGAGAGCGGGATACTATTGGCCGACATTGTTTGCTGGTGTATATAAGATGGTCAAGAGCTGTCATAAGTGTCAGATTTTCGAAGGAAGGCAGAAGTTACAGTCTTTACCACTTAAGCCTATTGAGGTGAGTGCCCCTTTTCAGCAATGGAGGTTGGATTTCACTGGTGAAATTCATCCCGCTTCTTCCGGTTAGCATAGATGGATCCTCACAGCGACAGATTATTTTACCAAATGGATCGAAGCAATTCCCACGAGACAAGCTACAAATGCTGTAATTATTTGATTCCTAGAAAATAACATCTTGTTTCGCTTTGGTTGCCCGAATAATTTAATCACTGATAACGCAACAGCTTTCAAATAAAAAAGGATGGTAGAGTTTTGTCATAAATATCACATCATTTTGGGTCACTCAACTACCTATCATCCGCAAGGCAATGGATTGGCAGAGTCTTCTAATAAATCGTTGTCAACATCATCAAGAAGCTGTTGGAAATAAACAAGAAGAGTTGGCATAAGAGGTTGGTCAATGCACTTTGGGCAGATCGGGTCAATCAAAAGAAATCCATTGGTATATCACCTTTTGAGCTTGTTTATGGAGTTGATACAGTATTTCCTACCTCTCTCGCAGCCCCGGTAGTAAAACTTCTCCAGGAGGCTGACAGTGAAGACGATCCTATGCAGAGAAGGTTGAATCAAATGGTCCACTTGCAGCAGACCAGAGAAGAAGTCTTCCAGAACACATCGAAGTTGCAGGAGAAGATTAAGAAAATTTATGACAGAAAAGCAAAGTTGGACAAATTTCAGTTGGATGATGTAGTGCTGAAGTGGGATGCAAGGAATGAGGAAAAAGGTAAGCACGGTAAGTTTGAGAACCTCTGGAAAGGTCCCTTCAAGATTGCAACATATCAGGGTCAAAATGCCTTTCTTCTGAAGGAAATGAACGAGGAAGATTGTCCAGGAGGGTTGATCAATGGTCGGCTGCTCAAGCGGTACCATTTCTGAGTTATTGACGCTGCTTCCACTGTCACTGTAAATGCCATTTTATTTCAGTTTGGTTAGAGTTTGTCAAGTTAGTCTTTAAGTCATTTCAATGTCAAATTTGAGTCACTTTTTTTGGTCATTTTAGTTTCGTAAATGAGTCAGAGTCTTGTGTTGTTTGTCGAAATAATGACTCCATAACCCAATGGACGAAGGCACTGTCTAGCTCTTCCATAGATCTAGTGTTCTTGGCACCTCCAAGGAGCTACCATCCCCCATTGAAGCCAATGTTAGAGTCGGTCTTGTGAGTCCTCCATCAGAGATCAAAACTCTTTCTGAATTTCATTTTTAGGAGTCCCACTCCATTCACTCAGCTGCATTCCACTAGGGGCATGCCATAATATGACGGAAAAGGTCTTGTTAGTCAGTTCCCCTCATGTCTGGCACCTGCTGGCTTAGGTCTTTTGTCAATGTTCAGTAAATTCCATGACAATTAATGTTTGATCTTTTAATGGACAAGAGTCATTTTCAGTCATTAGGTCTAGGGATTGGTCAATTTGGTCTTCAACCATGTCCAATAAAGCCATGCAGACCAGAGGGAGGCCCTTACAAAGTTGTGATTCAAATATTTTCATCGCCATGTTGACAGATTACGACTCTTCTTCAAAACTCTATTTTGAAGAAAAGTCAAACAGTGTGTCATTGGTGATAATTTTCAAAAAAGTCTCCAGTTGATCTCTTCAGGCGCAGTCATGGTTTCTGTGGCCAAATTCCCTGTCATACAACCCCTGCAAAAAGTGTCAAAAATTTCATCATTCTAGCTAAAAATTCAAAGGGAAAAGTGAAATTCAGTGTTGCTTTAAATCAGGGAAAAAGTGCCAAAACAAGACATTAGCAAAGTGGGTTTTGAGGAAGCAAAAATTTAACCCATGACTTCAAAGTATTTATATAAGAATTTCCACAAGTAAACAAGGTCATTGTGCAAATCAAGGTTATAGAGAAGCATTGCAAAGTTTGTGAGAGAGCTAGCACGTGTTTGGGTGAGTTTGGAGTCGTTTTCAAGGGCGTGGCGCACAGGAAGAGGAGCGTGGCGCACAGAGCGCTACCCCGTAGTATAAAGTTAACACGGGCGCGACGCATATACAGAGCGTGACGCACTGGGTTTTTTGCGCGGCGCACACCCAAAAAGGCCCGAAATTGTTCCAAGCTTGCCACAAATCGTTTGGAATTCCTTCCAATTGCCAAGTAGGGTCTATATCTTGGCTTGCTCATCAAATTTTGTGAACATGATGGTGGTTTATGGCTGTTGATAGTTGCAAATAAAACGCCTAAACCCTACCACTTGAAAACATCAAAGCCTTTGCTCTAGGGTTGCAAACTTGTGGTGTTGATGCCAAGGCTCCTCCTCCCTTTCATTTTTCCCCTTCTTTCCATTTTTCCCTTTCCCCTTATCCCATTTTTCCCTATTTTCCCTACCCTAAAACATTACTAAACCCCTATTCCCTATCCCCTCCACTCATTTGTCAACTATAAAACCCCAAAACCCTACGTTATCAAAACCCCAAAACCCTACCTTATCAAATCCCCAAACCCTCCTACATATCCATAAACAAAATTTCCCCCCATAACCCCTAATCCCATCGTATTATTCCCCTTCCTAACACTCTCTTTTTTGCATTGTTCCCCTTGGTGACAGATCTCACAAAAACACCTCGTTTCATACCATCATCAAAGGGCAGTCCAAGCTCAGTACACACACAGCAGTCATGGCATCTGAGCATTCATCAGAGTATGAGATGGAAACCCAAAGTGATTAATCCTCGGAAGAACAGGCTCCCCGGAGACATCACAAAAGTGGCAAACATGTTAGGGATGAGCCAACTACCCTCACAGAATTGCAGGCCTGCCCTCTTGCTATGTCATGTTTCCAGCATCTATCATGTTTTGAGTTTTGTAAAAGGGTGGCTATTGTTCGAGTTCATCATGAGTTGGCCCGTATTTTTGTGCTTCACCTACATGGAGATCACTCTATCTTAGCTGGGGTTACCTTCACACTGACACCCGAAACTGTCTCATTAGCAACCGGCATACCAAATGTTGGAGAACAGTGGCACAAGAAATAGAAGGTGGATCGTCAACATTATGAGCCTTACATTAAGGCCAATTTCTTAAGGCAACTCCAAAGAGTCTTTCCATTCAGATATTTGAAAGATGAATATGCTCCACTCGTGAAGTTGATCATGAAATATTTCAGTAGTGAGGGGAGGTTCTCTCGTTTATATGCCTATCACATCAGGTTGCTCATGCACTTTACTAGGGTACAGATGATGAACATCCCATATTTCATTTGCAGGAACATAGAGAGGATGAACACCTTCATGCAGCACAAGACACCTCAGCAGCAACTTAACAGTGTTTATCACTTTTCTCTTATTAAGATTTTGGTGGTTCATCAGTTGGGATTGCAAGGCATTACTTGGGATGACTTCATCTCCCGTGACCTCTTCAACACTTCACAGGCATTATGAGAGGTTGAACATGAGATAGGTGGTCCTTCTCATCAGTATGAGCGCCATGAGACCACCACTATGCCAGTATTCATCACCTATCAGAGAGGCAATATACATTTGTTTGCAGCAGCAAAGCGAGTGTTATCTCCACCTGGGGTGGAAGATGCCTCATTTCCGACATCGGCAACACAGGTACAGGACAAGGGCAAGAGGCCCATGCATGACGAGGGGCTATCAAGTGAACAAGAGGCCGACTTCATCCTCATTCATGATGATGATGTAGATGTGGAGAGTGCCAAACTTAAGAGGACCATCCAGGAGTAGAAAATGGAGATCCAGGACTTGTCACTCAATTTGGAGAGGGCCAAGTGGATTATCAGGTATTTGGAGTAGAGGAACAAACAACTTGAGGACCATCATGAGATCATGAAGCTGCAAAACATCCGTGAGAATCACCAAGCTGCCCAGCATAGGAGGATTGAGCTCACTCAATTAGAGCAAGAGATTAACAATGACCATGACTCTTGGCTCGAGCGGATCAACATCCACCTAGAGAGACTGCTAGAGAAGGCCGATAAGGAAAAAACCATATTGAGGCGGATGGTCTATCACTATAGGGCACGAAACATGAGTTCAAAGGCTCGGATAAGGAGTTTGAAGGCAAAATTGAGCAAAGCGACAAAGAGGAAAAAGAGGCAAAAAGAGCAAGATCGACTTCGAATCTTGGCTGAAGCCTCTGTGGCCTTGCATAGCACCTCATAGAGGATCTCCAACCCAAATTTCAAGAAATTTGGGGCAATTTTGGTCACAACACAGGGTTTTTCTCCCTGTGCGCTGCGCCACTGGCGCGACGCTTAGGATTGGGAGCTCCAAATCACAAATGGCTTGCATTTTTGGATTCAACATGAAAAATCATGCCTGCTGGTGCATGGAAAATAAATTTGGGCATGATTTGAGTCCCCAAGAGGTAAAAAACACTCAAAAAAGACCTCTCTGCCCCTATTTTGACACACATGAAGCTGTCTTGGGAGAATGAATTTTTGGAGGGGAAAATGAGTACCAAATTCATAAATTCCACTTGGTTTGGAAAGTAGACAGGCCAGGCTTTCCAACAAGCGCACTTGGGCACAATTTGGACTCCAGCAGATACCTCAAAATCACCTCCAAAGTGGCGCGGCGCATATAGATTTGGGCGCGACGCATATAGACAAAAAGGCCAAAATCACTTCCGCTTCGCGACTTTCTCCAAGTGGGCCCGCTCATTTACACTACACTTTTTTCAGCAGCTAAGGCAAAGTTTAAAGAATATTTTCACTAAAGGTTGGCTTCTATCCAAGTGGCAAAGGAAGGCGAGCAGTCACCCAAGCCATTTGTCATTTTTGTAACGCTGCACCTGTAACTAATGGTTGGCTTTCAACTTCCACTTTGTAATCATTTGAAAAACTCCCCAACTCTTGGTCGTTCTATTTACCAATGGCATAATCTATTTATTATATGCAAACCATTTGCAAAGGGTTGGTTGTAATTTCTGGGAGACTGTGGGAGAGAAACTTAGTTCTTCATTGTATATTTTGATAGAGAATTAATGAAAGGCAACGGCTCTGGTTCATGAGATTCATGTGGTGTGAGTGTAGCAAATGTGTTCTCTTTATGTTTCATATGCATTTCGTTATGTTTCACAGTTCATTCATATTCATTTCCAGTGAAATTTTCTAAGTAAGATAAGGTAGAATTCATGTTTAATGCTCTGCCTGTGGGAAAGTTTCACGTTTTGTGTTCTTCTGCTGTTGAACAAGATTCATGTTGTTCATGCCCTTTTCACCCTCCTAAACAATCTTTCCATTTCGCATTATTTCAAATTTAATTCCTAGACTTTTCGCCTGTATTGCCTCACGAAGTAATATGTGCCTTTGTGTTAAATTCTCTGCTCATTGCTGCTCGTTGGTCCCGTACATCCCAGAAACTCAGTCATTTATAAAAAATTGCTTCTTGTATCCATATTTATTTACTAGCCTAAAATCAATATTTCACTGTAAGTCATCTCAAACCATTTCGTTTACTTATTCACTGAGCGTGACTCAGAGAGAGCCCTCTCCTGTTCTGGTAGGAGACATATTTAGAAATATATGGTTCCATTTTCATAATATGATCTCTATACTTTAAATTTATACCCTAAGGAAGTTAGGGGCTATTAACAACTAAGAAATAAATTTTAAACATGTTGGCTTGGGATTTTTTCTATATATTTTTGTCTCGAATTTTTTAGACTGTAAAATATTTCAGGATTTTAGGAGACATATAGAAGTACCTTGGCTACAAATTCTAGAATTATATATTAATAATTGGACACGAGGCATGCTATACAAGTTTTCTCATGTGACGAGGCAAAAAAAATGACAAGTTTTGGAAAATTTACTATATCTTTCGCTTGGAAGATCAGATTCACACCTATGGAATTGCAGAAAATACATATCAGAGTAGTGTATAACAATTTTTCATATCTAGAAGGCCTTGATTCTTAGATATATGTCTATTAAGCTTCAACAATTATGATATTCTCCAAATGAAGGTACATAACCATTTAGTGACCTAACTCTTCATTAGAGGATCCCTTTTTTTGTTGCAATAAAGAGGAGGGCTATTATTATTTTCCAACATACCTCCAAATAAAGCTTCTACTCCAATTAAATGTACTAAAGGTGCATTCTTGATTCATGAAGAAAGTGAATACTTATAATTTAGGTTATCTCAATCAGAAAAGAAAGTTAATCAAATAGATGGTGGTGTGCTTAAAAAGGTGGATTTCTCTGTTTCTTAAGAAAGTATTAAGAGAGAATGGAAAAGAAGATGAATGGGAATAAGAAAGGAATAGAAAAGTAGATGGATAAAAATAAGGAAGAAATATAAAAATCCATGGTTGCCATGGTAAATATTATCTTAGATAGGCTTCTTAAAAGGGATGTGGATATCCAAAGAAATCATGAACATAAGGAGAAGCATGTTGTTGAGAATCAATCTCATATGGGGGAGTATGCTATCACAATTAGACAACATAAATTTTGGATCGAGGACCATAATCATAAATTTTTAATTCAAGATCCACATCATCAGTGCTTCAAGCCAACACTGAGGAATTACTACATTATGATGATTGATATGAGGAATTTTGATGGTAATGATTGTGTAAAATGGATATTTTTGATGGAGAAATAATTTGATATACACCATGTGGCCTCCTTACAAAAGTTAAATATTGCATCCATGTTTTTAGAACAAGGCCAACATGTATGATATCAATGGCTTTGTGAAAGAAAAAATGATCTTGGTCCATTCTTACAAAGGAAATGATATCACGTTATGGGGATGTTAAGAACAACACTTAAATATTGCATCCATGTTTTCAGAACAAGGCCAACATGTATGATATCAATGGCTTTGTGAAAGAAAAAATGACCTTGGTCCATTATTTCAAAGGAAATGATATCACATTATGGGGATATTAAGAAAATCGGTAAATCTTCGACAAAAAGGTCCAGTTACAGAAAACATTCGACAATTCCGAACATTGGGACTTGTAGAAAAGAATATTTCGTAGGATAACTTGTTAAACATATATATGGGAATTTTAAAGGAAAGCATCCAACATGAGGTGCATCTCTTTGAACCTAAATCTCTAGAGCAAGATTTTAGTATGGAAAGGAAAGTTGAAAGTAAAAATATGGCCACTATAAAATTGGTTACTAATAGTTATAGAGAAAACCAAGCTTCTTTTCCTAAACTAGCAAATGGATGAAACAAGAGAAAAGGGACTAAGTTTCCACCATGAAAGAAAATCTAGTAAAGGGCATAAATGGAGTTAGAAGAAATTATTCTACATAGATTATGAAGATGAAGAAGGTCAAGAAGTGGAAACTTCATAAGATCTAGAGCTAAAAGAACCTACTCCAACAATATCTTGTTATGCATTTGCTGGCAGAAATACTCCACAAACGATCAAAATAGAAGGATATATAAATAAATCAAATGGTAAAAATGTTGATTGATTCAAGTAGTACCCATAATTTCATCAATTACAAGGAAAATTTTCTTAATTGCTTTTTACATCCAACACTGTAATTTCAAGTGATGATTGCAAATGGAGGTATCGTAAATTGTTCAGGGAAGTGCTATAAGATTAAGTAGAATATGGGGGATTATTTATTAGTTAGTCCCATGATTACAATCCAAATGGGTGGTGAAAATGTTGTATTAGGGGTCCAATTGATTACAGTGATTAGGAAGAATGACCCTTAATTTCCAAGATCTTTTTATAAAAAATTCCTCATGAGGAAAGGAAATTGAGCTTGGAGGCATCCAAGAGAAAACAAATAAAGTGATAAGATCTAATAGCATGACAAAATTTCTAAAAAAGGGACACCAAGTTGTTATTTCACAGTTGTGTTCATTAGATGTTCAAACATCTATATCCTCTGCTCCAATGGATATTCAAAATGTTATCAACAATCATGCTAAGGTATTTGGAGAAATTCCTAAGGGTCTTCCATAAATTCGAGATCATGACCATGCTATTCATTTGCATCCTAGAAGTGTACCACCTAACATTAGGCCTTACATATATCCACATGCAAAAAGTGTGATATTGAGCATATGGTTCAAGAAATGTTAGAGGTAGGTATCATTCATCCTAGCTAGAGCGCTTTCTCTTCACTAGTGGTAATGGTTATCAAAACAGATGGTTTGTGGCATATGTTCTAGACTATAGATAGATAAAAAAAAGGACGTCAAAGATAAGTTTCTTTTTCCCACCATTAATGAATTTTGAGATGAATTAATGGAGCAATTTTCTTTACTAATTTGGATATTCGTTCTAGATATCATCAAATTAGAATGGGGTAAGAAGACCTTCCCAAAAAAACATTTAGAACACATGAAGGTCATTATGAGTTTTTGGTTGTGCCAATTGGACTTAAAAATGCACCTTCGACATTTCAAAGCTTGATGAATTCTATTTTCACACCCTTCCTTAGAAAATTTGTGCAAATATTTTTTGATGGCATACTAATTTACAAGAAATCTTTGGAAGAGCATGTACAACATGTTGAAAGGGTCTTGACACTATTGGAAGAGAAAAAACTATATGCAAAACCTTCCAAATTTTCCTTTGGGGTAAAAAAAGTGGAATATTTGGGTAATATTGCATCACATGATGGTGTCAAGGTGGATCCTAACAAAACCAAAGCTATGAGGAATGACCAATCCGTAATACCTTAAAGAAACTCAGAGGATTCATAGGATTGAAAATATACTACTACAAATTTGTCAAGAATTATGGTCAAGTAGAAGTACCTATAACAAAATTATTGAAGAAGGAATCATTTTATTAGACTAAAGAAGCAACCAAAACATTTGAAGAACTTAATAAGGTTATATGTACAAATCTCGTCTTGGCGACACCTGACTTCACAAAAACAATCAATGTGAAGTGTGATGCCTCAGGCCATGACATTGGTGCAACTTTGATGCAAGAAGGAAGGCCCCTTTCCTTTGAAAGTAGTGAATTAAAGGAATAACCTACTTATACCTATCTATGAAAAAAATTGTTCATACTATATGCAGTTAAGAAATAACGTTTATACCTAATAGAGGGACAGTTCATAGTAAAAATAAATCATGATAATATGCATTACTTATTAGAGTAAAGACTATCATCAAAAGAAAAACGAAAATAGGTCACAAATATGTTGGTTTATGACTTTGAAATTATCTACAAGAATGGAAAACTAAATATTATGGTAGATGCACTCTCAAGGAAAGAGGAAGACATGAATGGTTTACTATGTGCTATTTCCATTCCACAATTTGACTAGGTGGAAGAAGCACGTATAGAATGGCATCAGGATGAGAAGATATGCAAGATCATTCAACATATAAAAGAGGACCCTGATGCAATAGAAAAATTTACCTGGAGAAATTATTTGTTATGGTATCAAGATGAGTTATACTTATGTAAGAATTATCAACTCAAACAGAAGGTCTTATTGGAATTACACACTTCTCCTATAAGAGGACATTTAGGGCTCTTGAAGACATACCATGGTATTAAAAAAGTTTTTTTTTTGGAAGATATCAAAGTATATGTGCAAAAATTTGTGGCGAAATGTATTGCATGCCAACAAAATAAAGGAGAGACTATCAAGATCCTAAGGCTCCTTCATATATTGGAAAATCAAAGCAGTTATATTAGGGTTTGATTATCATTTATTGATAATTACTTGTGAGTGTGTTGGATTCTTTTAATTCTTTATTATCTTATCTTTCATCAAGCAATTACCATATTATGTGTGTATGAAGATCATAAAACAAGAGACACAAGATGTAGGCACTATGCCATGGAAAAATCCCCCTCAAGGGGAAATCCCGATGAAGAAAATTCTTCCTTTCAATAGTATTCTTTGAGACTATTCATCCTATACAAAGACCAAACCTTCCCTCCACACCATGTCATCCTCCCAGATCTTCAACCTCTTTCCACCAACTTCGACTAGGTAGCAGCTTCTAGCATCAGTGAAACTTTGAAGACTTCGATCTCCCAAAGCAGGTCACAAAATAGAGAGAGAGAGGCACCAAAAGTTTGATTTTCTTCTTCTCCTTTGACCTCCCCAAATTTTCACTTCCTTTAGCTTCCTTAGACCGACTTTGTCCTACTTTTCACTTCTGCAGGTACTCTTGAGATATCATACTAGCTTGAGTTGTGATGCTCAAAATGACTTCGACTTTCTTGTATTTATAAGCTCCATGTGAGGTCGAATAATGTCCTTAGTCCGACTTAATCTCTTCTAGGCCAACTTGGTATGGAGGATACATAAACCATATTTGACTTAATAGTAAACCTTTTTACATGATTCAAAAGCCCAAGAAGGGTCTCTTTGAATATACAATGACTCTATAAACTCAATATTAATCATAAGAATCCACTATGGGGACTCTGACTAATATAATGATGGCCCAAGCATGAAACCCATGTTTTAACAAGTCATTATTACAATAATAAAATTTGTTTTCTTTATTCTTTTGACAAATACATTCATGATGAATCAAATACATTAAATGAAGACCAAACCACATTAAAAATTCCAACACTCCCTCTTAACTAGGGAGGTATTCATCATATACAAATATAATAGAAGATCTTAAACTATATGAATAATGAATAACTTTGGGCACTGAAGTCCCATGGATTAGATTCTTGACCAAGACAATCTATACATTATTCTCTCAACAATTTAGGCACCATAATGCCACATATTAGATTCTTGACCATGGCAGTCTATCCTAGTGGGAATAAGGTGGACTCATGTTTTTAGCCCCTCTACGTACCTTTAGGCTTACTTTCTAACCACCAACCCAAGGACCTAGGTTCATATCCATGGTCAAATCTCTATGACCCACCCCACCCTTCCCTACTTTGGTACCTATACATCAACACAAAGTGCCAGCCAAATGTCCTCCCAAGCAATGATTCACTCACAAAGCCTCAACAAATCTCTTCCATTTCCTTATCATCAATATAATAAGAAATGTCTACCAAACCCAACAGGTTCCTCATAAACTCAAAATTCTTATTAGGAAGATCCTTTGTTAGTATGTCTTCTACGTGTTCATCTGTCGATACATACTCCAACTTCATGATCCATCCTGCACCAAGTTCATAATAAAGTGGAACTTATTGTTGATATGTTTCATTCTCAAATGAAACACGGATCTCCAAACATCTTGATTCAACTTTGATTGTCACAATTAATCATAGTAGGACCTAGAAAATTATCGAACAAATCTATCATAAGCTTCCTTAACCGAAGAGCCTCCTTTCCTACTTCACAATATGCCACATATTCTACCTCGACACTACTCAATGCAATGGGATCTTGCTTCCTACTCATCCATGAGATCATAGCAACTCCCAGACTAAAACATCCTCCAGTAGTGCTCCTTCCATCAGTCTTGCTACTACCCTAATTAGAGTCTTTGAAGCCAATTAGCTTGACTACCTTACTATCATACTTTAGGCAGTGATATATAGTGCCATGAAGATACCTCAATATATGTTTAGCAGTTATCCAGTGATCATGACGAGTGATGAGCCCCAAAATTGGTAACAATTTGGGCTCAGTTGGCCTAATTTCATTGTTCAGTCCTTGTTCAAATCCATCATTTTCTATAGTTTATGCATTATTTTTAGTATGTTTGTGTCTTTGGTACGAATAAGGGAAGTTACTTTTCCTAGGTGGTTAACACGTGTCTATT
>APFE030904005.1:35670-53560 GCA_000404065.3 Pinus taeda | reverse complement strand
GTTGGGCCCAACCTGAGAGCCTAGGACCTCCTTTCTGTATTATTGCTTTTCCTTTACGTATCACTGTTTTTTTTCCTTTATGCATTTGAACACATCACTGTTAAGTAGATTTCGTTATGTTGCTGGAATAGATCACTGTTTATGGATGAATTTGGTTTAGATGTTTTGGTAGGATAATAACAACAAGATCTCCAAGGAAAAGAGACAACCACACTCCTGGTTTCACCTCGGCCTTATTGGATTTGGGGCTGAAATTGAGGAAACAGTGTTGCCTCACAAAAACACTAGTTTGCTTGTTTATGCAGTCTTTTAGTGTGCTTGTTTTATTTGCAGAGATTGGTCATGGGTTTGGACATCTGAAATGTTTCTTTACGTAGATGGTGTACAAGGTTTTCTTCCCAAATAAAGTTGCTACTCATTTATGTTGATTGATGGATAGAATAGACTAGTTTAGGATTTGATATCATTTGCAGGTTTTTGTAGAATTGATCAAGGCCCACCATGCAGGGTATCCTCCTCCTTCATCCATCCTCCCAAAGCATCATCTAAGCCTCCTGTTCTGTCTCATAGCTAAGCTACCCTTTTTCCCATCTATCCTTTGTGTCTACGAAACCTTACCTTCTTGCTCATCATTGCCTTAGTCATCTTCGAGCCAAGTCAGCCTTCCACCAAACCTCCCACGAGTCCCTTAGGCCATTTTTAGACCTCTATCCTACCTCTAGATCCATCCATGCACCTTCCCTCACTCATCCACCTCCTAAAAACTAACTTCCAATCATCCTGTAGAAATTCTGAAGTTTCCTGTAGAAATTCTGAAGTTTCCTGTAGAAAACTTGAAGTTTCCTGTAGAAATCCTGAAGTTTCCTATAGAACCCCTGCAGACTTCTTGTAGAAGCTAACAAGTGAGGTTTCCTAATAGCAAAACCTTGTGAGACTCTGGGGAAGAGTGTTAGGGACTCCCTAGACCCCCTCTGAGCCTCTTCAACCATTTCCAAGCACTCCTCTTCCTTGATTGACTCCTGCACAGTGAAACAGAGTTCAAGCATATGCATGTGAAAATCGACACTTAATAAAAAAAAATACAAAAAGATACTTTCTAGGACAAAAGTAGTCTAAGACATATGAATTTTCCCTTTTTGAAGTCAATGGCATCTCATTTAGTAGTTTTCATTCTCATTTTTGCATCAGTAGAACTAGCTGGTAGAATTAGGGTTTGCTAGGGTTTGCACTTCTCTTTGGCTTTCAGTTTCTTTTCGCAAGTAGATTAGCTCCATTTGAGTTAGCTTTCATCCATCATTTAAAAGCTTCTTCTAAGAACTTATAGAAGTTGGCTAAAGCCCCTAGCGGACTTGTGCCAGCTGACCAAGTGACAGCTGCGACAAGAGCTAGTACTTGTGCATACAGCACCGTCGCTTCCATGTTTGTTATGAACAACCGGGTTGATAAAAGTAAAGAAGGGAGTCCCAGGCGTTGCAACATTATTGCTGTAATACTGGATCCCACCAACGGGGCTCCAACTAAGACTAACTAAGAATGTTCGTTGCAAACAATATATTTGTCCTAGTATTTACAAGATACATTAGGGAACCCACTAACTGTTGATAGGAGGTAGGATCCACAAGACTAGAGTCAGAGTCCCTAAACTTTTTGAGATTGGTGATCATAGGAGTAGTCATCATCTTGGAATCCATCATCCCAAATTTTAGCAATAACTTGATGATGTACTTTCCTTGCCCCAAATATATCTCCTCAGGTCTCTGCCATACTTCTAGACCCAGGTAATAGTGCGTCAGTCCTAGATCCTTCATTTCAAATTCAATTGTAAACATCTTCTTGCATTCTTGAATTTTTCTCTCCACATATGTGATGAATATATCATCCACATAAAGTAGAATAATGATGATCTCATCATTCACGACCTTAGTGTAGAGATTCAGATCAACAAAAATCTTCACGAACCCAATTCTAAGTAGATATGCATCCATCCTTGCATATCGGGCCCTAGGTGCTTGCTTCAAACCATATAAGGCCTTCTTAAGTCTACAAACTTGAGAGTACTTGATATTAACTTCAAATCCTTCGAGTTGTTCGGTGTACACTTCCTCATCAATGGTCCCATTCAGAAATGTGGTCTTCTCATCCATTTGATGGATATTTCACCCCATTGTAGCAACCAATGAAACCAACAATCTAATGGTAGTGTACCTTGTTGTAGGTGCAAAGGTTTATTCATAGTCAATGCCTTCCTTTTGAGAGAGACCCCTTGCAACGAATCTTTCTTTGTACTTGTCTATACTTCCATCAACAACATGTTTGATTTTTATAGATCCATTTAGATATGACAACCGATTTGTCACTAGGTCTAGGAACGATTTCCCAAACCTCTTTCTTCATGATGGATTGATATTTGTCCTGCATTGCTTTCTTCCAAACCTCTTGATGTGCAACTTCCCTGAATGTAGATGGTTCGACTTCAATCAATTTCGTCATATATTCAACATAACCATAATATTTCTTCGGTCTCTTTCTTTCCCTGAAGGTTCCTTTCACAGATTCATGTCCTTCAACATCTTGCAATGTAGGTTTCAACCAATTTGGCCTTTTCCTTGTGGTTGGGATGACCAATGATTGAATAGGCTCACTTGGTCCTTCTTCTTCGAGATTTGTTGTAGAGTTTTCATGATGAACTTCTTCTTATTCAAATATGGGAACTTCTTTGTCATCAGCATCAATAGGAATATCTTTTAGTTTCTTGTACGATTAATTTTCATCAAATATGGAATCCCTACTTATTTCAATATATATTCTTCCTTGTTTTAGATTCTATATGCTTTTGAAGAGAGACTATATCCAACGAATATTCCCTTGATACTTGTAGAGTCCAAATTCTTTCGTTTGTCTTTCAGAACATGAATGTATGCTAGACTTCCAAAGATTCGGAGGTGATCCACACTCGAATTATTTCTTGTGAATACTTCTTCGGGTGTTGTATTATAAAGACTCTTATTAGGAATTCTATTTTGAATGTATACGAGTATCATCACTGCTTCTCCCCATAAGAACTTTGGTAGGTCTTGATCAAGGAGCATAGTTGGAATGCCTTATTCAACTGACCTATTATTCCTTTCAGCAAATCCATTTTGTTCGGGATAATAGGGAACAATGAGCTCCCTCTTAATACCCGCTTCCTTAAAATATGCAATCAATTCCTTAGAAGTGTATTCCACACCATTGTCAGACCTCAGAGTTTTTATCTTTATTTTGGTTAGGATTTCCAATTCAGCCCTAAACTCCTTGAACTTATTAAATACTTCACATTTTGTTTTGAGGAGGTAGATCCATGTCTTTCTATAATGGTCATCATTGAATGTCACATATTAGAGATGACCTCCAAGTGATTTGTCAGACATGGCCCCACACACATCAGAATGGATGAGGTCTAATATCTATTTAGACCTAGTTTCATTATTATGAAATGCATTTCTTATATGTTTTCCCAAAGAGTATCCCTTGCACACACCTTCATGATATAAATTCATATTAGGAATACCATAAACTAGTTGAATAAGAGTAGGGATAACTTTATAATGTAGATGACCATACCTCCTATGCCACAACTCAATGGGACTTATTTCCATATGAACCAAAGCCTGAGGAGGTGTTGTAATGACTCTATAAAGACTTCCTTCACGAACTCCAGTAACCCTAGCTTTATCAACGCTAGATTTTTTCCCCAAACCAATACTTTTCCATCAGAAAAAGTAATTCTTTCCCCTTTATCTTCTAAACAATAAATATAAAGAAAATTCTTTTTCGAACCTGGAACATATAGAATGTTGTTGAGGTGGAACTTCAGTCCATTATCCAACTTCAATAATGTTGATCTTAGGCCTCTAACAACATAGCTTTTGTTGTCACCCAATTCCACTGTAGGAGAAGATGACTCCTTTGATAGTGTACGAAGTTGTTTAATTTATCCTGTCATGTGCCTCGATCCTCCAATATCAATGGTCCATGCATTGTCATCATTAAGATATCCTGTAAGAGCAATCGAGAATCCTTGAATTTTTACCTTATTAAACAAGTAGTAGATGACTTCCTTGATCCATCTTCCAGTAGTGTTGATACCCATTCTTATGTAGTTCATCATAAAGGGAGATTCCATGCCAACAAAGTGATCTTCAACGCTTCCTGACCTTAGCTCTGATACCATGTTGGAAAATCAAAGTAGTTATATCAGGGTTTGATTCTCCTTTCTTGATAATTACTTATGAGTGTTTTGGATTATTTTAATTCTTTATTATATTATCCTTCATCAAGAAATTACCATATTATATATGTAGGAAGATAATAAAAAATGACACAAGATGTAGGCACTATGCCAGGGAAAAACCCCCCTCGAGGGAAAAAACCAGTCAAGAAAAATCTTCCTTTCAATAGTATTCTTTGAGACTCTTCATCCTAGAGAAAGACAAACCTTCTCTCCACACCAAGTTAGCCTCCCAAACGTTCGACCGCTTTCTAGCAACTTCGACTAGGCAACAACTTCCTACATCAGTGAAACTTGGAAGACTTCAATCTCCCAAACCAGGACACGAAATAGAGAGAGAGGCACAAAAAATTTGACTTTATTCTTCTCCTTAGACTTCCCCAAACTCGTTGTTCCTTTAGATTATTTAGATTGACTTCGTCTTCCATGTGGGGTTGAGTAGTGTTCTTAGGCCGAATTGATCTCTTTTAGGCTGACTTGGCGTGAAGGATGCATAAATCATATTTGACTCAATAATAAACCTTTTTACATGATTCAAAATCCCAAGAAGGGTCTCTTTGTATATACAATGACCCTATAAACTCAATATTAATCCTGGGAGTCCACAATGGAGACTTTGACTAATATAATGATGACCCAAGCTTGAAACCCATGCTTTAATAAGTCATTGTTACAATAATAAAAAATATTTTCTTTATTCTTTTGAAAAGTACTTTTCATGAGGACTCAAATATATTAAATGAAAACGGAACCTAGTTACAATTTCCAACATCATCCATTAGCCATACAAAGATAATGTTGGGAAGAAGTTTCAATGGGTTTTATTACAAGTTTACCCAAATTTGAAGGAAAGAGTGTTATTATGGTAGCAGTAAATCGAATGAAAAAGTATGCCCACTTTTTCTCTCTTTCTTATCCTCTTAAAGAAATTACTATGGAAAAATCATTCGTGGAAAAATAAAAAAGTTACATGGATTACGAAAGATTATTATGAGTGATACAGATCTAATTTTTCAGTATAATTTTTTGGACTAAATTATTTTCTCGTTCTGGTACTCAGTTGTGTCACAACTCATCCTTTCATCCTTAATCTAATGGGAAAAATGAGATTGCAAATAAATGTTTATAAGGGTATATACATTGCTTTACATCTCATAAACAAACAAAATGGGTCAAATGGTTGCCTTTGGTAGAATGGTGGTACAACCATGGAAAATTTTAGGGGCTAATGTTCGCCCAATGGGCTAATTTTCCATGATTTTTCCAAAAAACGATTCGCCAATTTCCAATTTTTATAAAAGATGATTCGCCCAAATTTTAGAATCTAAAATTATTTTACCTTAAAAATCGCCAACATTATATAGTGGCTATATGATAAATCATTATAAATTTGAATAATTTTACAAATATATCATTGAAAAATTTATAGTTTGCATATTAGGGATTAGTGAGATTCGCCAATGTTTCTAAACTTTAAGAAAATTTTCCATCCTTAAAATTTTCCTTGGGTACAACACATCCTTCCATGCCTCATAAAAAATGTCACTATGTATGGTACTTTATGGCTATCATCCTCAATCCATCACATCACCCTTGAAAGGGGCTATAAAGGCTTAAGTAGTAGAGGACCACATCCAATATGAGCAAGAGGTTCTAAAACTATTGAATGACAACTTGGTTATGACACAAATAGGATGAAGCAACAAGCATATCAACATTGTAGTGAAAGGGAATTTGAAGTAGGGGATTACATATTTGTGAGACTACAACCATATAAAGAAATGTCCCTCAAGCAATAAAAGAAGGACAATAAATTAGCTTCAAGGTATTAGGGCCCTTGTAAGGTGTTACAAAGGATTGGAAGTATGGCCTACAAATTGGAGTTTCCTCCATCGTCATGTGTACATCCATTGTTCCATGTTTATTTCTTAAAGAAGGTCATCGACGATAAGGTCCCAAGCCAAAATATTCTACCAAAGATTAATGAAGAAGGGGAAATAAGGCTATAACTAGAAACAATTTTGGAAACGAGGACTAAGTAGTTGAGAAATCGAGCAATTACTTAGTACCTCATTAGATGGAAGAACCTACCAGTGAAAGAAGCAACAAGGGAAGATGAGTGTTTCATGCAGAAACACCCACAGGTAGTCAAGTGTTGAGGACAACACTTCTTTGAAGGGGAGGGGCATGTTAAGCCCTACATAAGTCCCCCTCAAATTGGACTATAACTACTGGTTTCTTATCATTTTAAGGCAGAAGGATCATAATGACAACATTTCTATCACCATGGAATGCAATATTTTGAGGAAGGGAAGCGAAAATAGAAAGGCTTGGGGTCGTAGACTTGTTAGGATAGGTATGAATGTCTTGGAAAACTGATTTGTTCTTAGTTAGGAAAATAGCCCAACACAGAAGTAGGGGAATAACCCATAAAATTTTATTGGTTTTGTTCTCAGTCCACCTCCTCCAAGCTTCCAATATATTGCTTCTTTTCCATTCAATTGTTGCGAGGAGTTTGTTTCTACACAAAGACCAACAATGCTTCATGTAGGGGCAATCAATAAAAAGGTGGTAAACTATCTCAATCTTATTCATACAAAGAGCGCACCAATAGGTCCATCAAATTTCCTCTTTTATAAATTATCCCTTGTAGGAACCTTGTTTTCAGGAAGAAATGACACAAAAAGTCAGGATTTTATTGAGAATTTGATCTTCAATAGTGGTTTCCACCCCCACAATTGCTTTTCTCTTAGTCCACCATTAAGTTAAGATAACCGATATTGGGAGTATAATCCCCAAAATGGGAGTGTTGCTAGATCAATTCAACTTCTTTGTCTGTTAATAGAATATGTGCAACTTGCAACCCAATAATAAATTCTCTCCATGCACCTGCATGGTTTTCCCCAATTCCTAACCATTCAATTGTTAGCCACCCTTGAGCCCAAACGGTCACTGTCTCTTGATTAATAGCGAAGTTGAAAGTGAATGTGCCTTTTTTTTTCTTTTTTTCTTTTTTAAGACTAGTTCTTGTGGCATCCTATATTCATTCCCACTATTTGATCGGGGATCAATTCCAGCTCTTAGTTTTTTACCATTTCCAATTCTCCATGAGAGACCATCTTCAATTAAAGGGAAGGATTGTAAGCACTACTCTCTAGATTACTGACATATTTTGTGTGCACAACCACTGTCCACAGGATTTGTCTAGACAATAGTCTCCAACCTACCTTGGCTGCAAATGAATTAGAAAAGAAAGTTATATTTTTTAGACCCCATCTGCCCCAAGATTTCGGGACTATGATTTTCTCCCATTTGAACCAAGACATAAAAATTATCCTAAGAACCAACCAAGATGAATCTTAGGTATATATTTCACATTTTATCTAGGATTCCATTCGGTACCCAAGTTAGGGAAATATAGTAGACTAGAATAAATTCTAGGATTGATTTTATTAGCACCAGCCTTCCTACATGGGAAAGCCATCTCACACTCCAAATTTTAAGCTAGTTTCCTAATTTTACAAGAAGCTAGAGTGAATCCTCCTTCCTGTAGGCATTTGGTTTTAGTTGAAAGGCCAAGTGCTTTAGACTGTCATCAAAAGGATTTGAAGTGAAGGAAAATGTGGTAATTACAAAGTGTAGCTCGAGATCTTCCAAAATATGACTCTACAGTGTCAATTTTGTGGAGTTAATTTATGTACCTCTGGCCTTCTAAAAGAGCAAAAGGCCCTAATTTAGGAACTCATTGGCTCTATGTGACCCATCACAAAAAGTTAAAATATCATCTACAAATAGTAGTTGTGTTGAATTTTTTTTTTTTTTGTTTTTACCTTTACTCCTCTAAACATTCCTCTCCGTTTGGCATCTATTAAGACATGATTGAGACCTTCAACAACAAGTATAAATAAATGTGAGGATAGGGACAACCTTGTTTCAACCCTCTTTGAGCATGAAAGAATGAGGACATGCAACCATTGATTAATACAACAAAGGAAGTCATAGCGAGGCAACTCCTGACCCAAGTTATGAAGGGTACTTTGAAACCTATAAGTGTTAACAATAATAGAAGTTATAACCAACTTACCCTATCACAAGCCTCAGAGTGATCAATATTTAGGACCACCCCTTTTAATTTCATTTTTTAAAGGCTATGTAAAGCTTCCTAGGCAACTCTAATGGTTTCATGAGTTTGACTCCCTTCCAGAAAACCGTTCTTTAGATATAACCTTAGAGAGAATAGGTTTTAATCGGTAGACAATAACTTTTGCAATAATCTTGTAAAGACAATTGCAAAGGGAAATAGATCGAAAATCATTGAAAGTAATCAAAATGTCCACCCTAGTAAATACAATTGCATAGGGAAATAGGTCAAAAGTCAATGAAAGTAATCAAAATGTACATGTGTTTATGGCCAAGCCAAAATTGAATACATCAACATTTGGGAATCCACCCAGTTAGAGCCCCAAATCAGACTTTCTTCTGTTGAAACTAGTGGTTCTAGCTAGTATTATGGGTCCACTTACCCATTACAACTAAGTGTGTATGGGTATGAAATGGATGGTGATGATAACTAATGAACTAATGTGATTACATATATAAAATAAACTTAATCCAATCTAATTACTGTTTACCTGGGTATATTATGTTATATGTGCTACAAAAATAACGTTGTTTCCTAGCAATGAAGATTCCCACAAATTAGGGTTATTAAAATCAATAAACGAATCACAAATAAACATCAATCTTGTTATTCATTGTATGTTATGTAATCTAATCCACACACATCAAAATTGATAATGCTAGAATCAACATAAACACATACATGAATATTATCCAAATATTTGAATACAATTCCTTTAAAAATAGAATGCATATAGAGTAGATAAAAGTACTCGTGTTGTTGGTAATTTGTGCATGCTGGAATTGATATTGGTTCAAATTATATTAAAGAAAAACTTGAGTATGAAAGTGCAACAAAATCTTTGTTCTTTTCCAAAAATTCAGAACCCCTTTACAGCGAGTTTGAAAGAGGAATTTACAATGTTATTTACAATAAAGAGCAAAATTTCTCTCTCTAAAAATGCTTACCTAAAGCATAACAAAATTAACATTAAAAAAATAGTTGTAAGAACTCTCGGCTAGTTGAAGGTGAGCCAATTGTTCGTTACCATAAATTTTGGACTTCTAGAAGTGTTGCTAGGTCTAGAGTGGAATAAGGCTTGACATGCATATGTCAATTGAAAATGGACACTCTTAAAGGTGGCGATATTTGAATGGAGGTGTTGGTGAGTTGCTTCAAAACTAGCTAATGACTATGTTGTTTAACCAATAATGTCCAATTAAGTTCAAGATTAACATTAGTTAATTGGTTAACTCTCTTAACAACTTCTACCCCTTCTAAGTAATCCTTGAGCAATCTTTCTACATCTGCCAAGGAATCTTCTGGACGATTATAAATCATATTGGATTCAACCAATGAATCATTAATGGACTCAACCAAAGAATCTATTAACTCCCAGGTGTCATTGATGAGCTTCTTCACTAAATAAATTTTGGCTTTCCATGCTTTGAAGATAATTGATTTATGTGTTTCATCGATTTTAGGAACATCAATATTCCTTTTCCATTTTAGCAATTCATTTAAATCTCATTTGGCCTCATCATAACAATTTATCATGTCCACAAGCTCATCGGTCAAAATATTTCCTCATTTTCACTAAACTTGGATCAAACCAAGCTTTTGTTGTTTTTGAAGCTGAGCATTGAGCTCATGAGCTTCTTGTTTGAACTTTTCCAAATTTCGGGTTCTAGCCTACATTTGTTCCAATTTTTGTTGTAAATCTCTGAGTTTTGCATCCTTTTTTCTTATCTCTTATGCATGTTGAATTTGTAGCACATTAAACTGATTTTGTAGTTCTTCCAAAGTAACTTCCTTCTGATTTAAGTGTGTTTTCCATTGTGCCTTTAATTGTTCCTTTTCCTTGGCAAATTAATGCTCTATAGTGTCAATATTTTCCACGTTTTCTCTCAACAATTCTTGTACCTCTATAGCTTTCTCCATATTTGTAGAGGCATAGGCACCATTAAACTATGTTAATTTCCCAAGCCCATCAGTAGGGGCAACATAATATCCCTTCCAAAGGACTTCAAGAGAGGTGGCTTGAGGGGCTTTTCCCATGACCAAAGATCGTGACTCATCCAATTTTCTCCTTTTCTGCTCCTTTTCACAATAATTTATGCATTGGGTTGTAGAAGACATCCAAAAGAGGAATTTCATCAATATTGAGGATAATTTCACAAGTAGGATTAGCAGGAATAATTTCTACCTCAGGTTGGGTTAACATTGATGTCTTCTCAAACATTATCTACTCAAGCACAATGTTAGGTTTAGTGAGAGGATTACTCTCAGGATTTTCCTGCTTGGAAGTACTCTTTATAGAGGTAATTTCTACTTCCATGTCTTTGATTTCCTGTGTCCCCTGCTTAGGTTATTTCAGGGCTTGATCAAACTGCTCCCAAACTTTTTCCATCCTTGTATAAATTGAATGAATTTCTCCTCCAAGGTTTGAAGAACTAGTTGTTGCTAAGGAGGGACCATTGGTTGAGAGGAAACTTCCTGCTAAGTAGATGCCCTGATGTCCTTTAGATATGCTTTCTTTTGTAGGGGAAGATGCAATAAATCTAAAGGCAGAAGAGCCAATCTTGGATTTCTGAAAGTGAAAAATTATTCTCTCCTCTTTCACTGACAGTGTTGCATTTACATGACTCAAAATTGTACTAAAAGAAGAATCCTTAGCAAATAGATTATCAAATTTATGCTCCTCATGTAGATATTTTGTAATGCCAGAAGCTATGGCAACCTATTTTTCTACTCCATTAGGGTCATAAGGCCTCGCCAAGATAGTGGCCAACTTTAATACCTAAATAGGTTGTAGCTCTTTCTCAACATGTCCATAATTTTCCAAAGAGAAAATACCAAAAGGCAGATGGGACTGAGGCCAAACCTTCTTATTGGAATCTTTCAATGCCTTGGTGATCCCGTGGCCAAATGTCTGATAAGATACTTCCCTACATCGCAACTTGTCTAAAATATAAAGAGGCAAGACATGGGGTTCTGCATAACTACCCAACACTCTTATATATGTAAATGATTCTTCACCAAACCAATTCCCAATTTTTTTGAGGTTTTCCATTGTTTCTGGGGACATTCTGGGAGGTTTGGTTCCAAATATAATTTAATGAGTAGGGATCACGACCCGATGGCAGATTTGATAAAAGTAGTTGAAATAATTAGTCTCCCAAAGAATATTGTGATAAATATGAATTGGCATGGGGTCATAAGCAATCCACTTCCAACCCATAGCTGGGAAATCAAGAGAAAAATAGAGGGCGTCCATGATGTAGGCTGACATGTAGAATGAAAGGATTATATTTTCATAGACACTACAGGAGGTATGGAAAGCCCAAATGTGCTTAGCTAGGTTATTAGATAATATGGTAACCCATTAAAAAATTTCACCCTGATAAGCCCCATCAATTAAGGAAACCTAAGTATCAGGGAATTTAGACACATTGGGATAAGCATGCAATCTACATAGCATGGAGGCAATCTGACTAAAAGGAGAATCCAATGAGTCTATTGAGTACTTATCGTCCTCCTCATATTTAATTTTCTTTTCTCCATTACGTGATGGGCTTGGACGGTTCTCCATGCTTGTGGGTCTACTAATTGGTACATGGACTAGAGGCCTTTCACTGTGAATGAACAAACTATGGTGCCTTTTGTGTGTGAAACTTTCGCTCGATAATATTCACAGTCTCAATAACCCATCTAACCATATAAGTATATGGTAACGGTCGAGGTCTTGCTCAAGTTCTATGCAAGAAAGAATTTGTCACACCCTGAGGGGTTGCCTCCGAAGTAAACATTTCATCATTAAACACAATCATTCTTAATATCACCTTAGGCCCCTCATCCTCATAATATTTGTAAATGGCTTCCCACAAAGAGTTCCCTGAGTCTTTGGTACAAACTGTATCTGAGAATAACCTTGCACCTAGTAGCTTTTCATTAATCATTTCCCTATATGGCCTAGTAAGTTGTTGTAAAAATGCCTTCTTATTGCCTTCACTTTCTTCATTTTGTCGTGGTGAGAAGATTCAAAGTTTTCCTATAAGTGGAGTATAGAATATTAGGAGACCAGAGTTTGAAACAACAAACAACAAACAAAATGGTAAAAATAGTGGTCTTGTTAAATAAACTAATTCTAACCATAAATGTGCCAGTGAATACCATTAATAAAGCGTTAAATTGATTGGACATGGAGGAGGTGGGAAGCCACTTGATAGATTGCATGTAATAACCTGTAATTTGAAATCTTGTAAGAGTTCAAAATTTAGAACTAATCAAGTCTCTAACATTTGGGTAATAGAGTAAGTGAAGTGAAAACTTGGATGGGAAAATCCCATAATAAAATATAAAAGAGCTATGGGGAAATGATGAGTAGGATAGATCAAATATGAGAAAGAGATACCCGGAAGCCCAGATTCTCGTTAGTATTGTTAACTTGAATTTCGAAAAATGCTACGAGATTTCGGGTAGACAAGGCTTAAAAGGATAGGGGACACATAGTATCAAATCAATGCAAAAGCAAAGGATACAAGAATGTGGGCCATATGTGCGCTAAGATGATGTGGAACCCAGGTACCTAGATACCCGTAAGTTTTTAGAAATAAAGATTTTAAAATATTACAGGCTTCCGAGGAGTCAGGTTTAATAGAGTATAGCAGAAAAAGTGGGGCCTTTTCCTTATAACGAGAAATCAACGCAAAAACGAAAGTGTGGGCATGTTGTTCGAGAATATGATGATGTGGAGCTTGGGAACTCACGTCCCCGTAAGTTTTATGTAATTCATTTGGATAAGAGATACAGGGTTCTGGGGTTCAAGGATTCCCCAAATAACTTGTGACTTTGTGTTATTTCTATTGTTTTAAAGGTTTAAGATAACATTGTGGTGGTTCTTATATAAGCAAATTTTATTATCAAAATGAAATATTGAGGCCCTAATGTTTAGTAAAGGTAAAATTATATACTTAGCTTAAAACAAAGGGTTCCCATTATTATTATGAATAAAAATTAATTTTGGGGTGGGGGGGGTTGTGTTTGTACGCTACAACAATTGGTGATGCACTAGGCGAAACAATTACCTTTGTATTGAATACAAAATTTATAAAGATAAAGGGCTAAGGATTAAATGACATCATATTGTTAGGAGTCAAATTCCCCATTATAAGTTTCCCTAATAAACCAAACCAAGAAATATCATCATCATTATTTGTGAAACTCATATGTATTTGTCCTAAAAGGTATGCACTAATAGCAAACTATATATCAACAACAAATTTGATTGACAACCAACTTGAAGAATACAAAGTAAAAGGTAGAGTTCAACATTAAAAATAAAATTTATTGCCACAGATAGAGCCAATGTTACCAACAAGTGTCCATAGCCTCAACAAAGTTATATTTTAACCCTGGAAATGCCAGTGTCCCATCCATTAGTATAATTTTTTAGAGCAACAATATCTGAAGCAATTTTATGTTTTGAATTTCAAATAATTGAAAGCCATTGTCCTGCCTTGGTAGTCAGATGTTGATAATGGCAATCACAAAACCTGGCGAAGGTGAACAGGTCAGCTCGTGTTGAGACCTCTTGTCTTAAAGTCATATGGCTACAAGCCATTACCCTGGCTTGGTGACCAGATGTGGTATTGTCACAACTGTGAGACCCCATGATCTTGTCACATCGGCTCGTGATGATACCTCCTATCTTTCAATTAAATTTTATATTTTTGAATAACACTCTAAAAATATTTTGATTAATGGTTGGGGAGGAAAACCCACTCCTTAAGAGATGGGATGACATACGAAGTTTTAGATAACTAAACCCTTACTTGATTAGATTTGCATCTTGAATATTGATTAATTTGTATCAGCTGCTAATAAGTGTAATTTTATATTATGAGCCGAGGGTTAAGAATAACCCACAACATAATGACAAATAAACAACAATGAATAACAATCAGGGACACTATTGTTTAGGAAAATTGAATAAAAGCATAGCAATATCATCTGAATGGTCTTTCCCTTCTAAAGATAAATCTTTGTATATAAACAATAGAGAATTATGGATAGCCCAAACACATATCCAAAGGAAATAACACTCAACTTTCAAACCAAAACAAGGAATGACGGGCATTAAAGGAAAAGAGAGCATGAAAGCATAACACACTGGAATGTACATGTGATTATTTACATATTTACATAAGTCATATTGACCTTTCAAGAAAAATAAATTTTAAAAATCATTCCATTTACAAGAAGAGATTATTTTCTTCCTTGAATATCATGCAAAATAAAGTTGGATGGACCGTGTTGTTCTGCAATCTAAAATGGGCCTAGCCAAAATTTTTGAAATTTAGTATGTTTGCCCTTTTCCTCATGGGCCTTGTCCCATTTCAATACTAAGTCACCAACTTGAAAATACTTTCTACTAACTGAAATGGAATCGAACCAAGATTTGATAGTTTTCTGGTGTTTAACATATGTTTTATTTGCCTTTTCCCTTTCTTATTCTAGCTTAAATATTTGGGACAATCTCTGTTACAGAGACGAACAAGGTTATTCTTCAATTGCTTCGACTAAAACTAGGGAAGGAAAATAAACATTAGGGGGGAGAAATGCTTCTTTTTCGTAAACCAAGAAGTATGTTCAGGCACTTAATGATACTTTATAGGTTATTCTATCATCCTAGATAGCAAAAATGAGGGCCTTATACCAATTCATTTTGTTATCATCAATGGTTAGTTTAATAATTCTGAAGAGGTTTTTATTGCTTGATTATGCTAATCCATTTCCTCGGGGGTGATAATTTGCAGAATATTTAATCTTAAAGCCTCTTTTGAGTGAAAATTTAGTTAAAATTCCCAAAAAAATACGAGGCATTATCAAACATCAAAGCACTTGGAAGAACAAACCTGGTAATTATATGTTGATCAATAAAATAAATTACGTGCTTTGGATTGGAAATTTTTAGAGGTATGGGCTCCACCCACTTTGTGAAGTAGTATGTGGCATTAAGAATGTACTTGTGTTGCTTATATGAGTGAGGAACAGTCTCACCTATAATATCCAATCCCCATTGCTTAAAAGGTTGTTCAATGTTTACTGGTTGTAGTGGTAAGGCAACCTTCCTTTCTTTTCTTGAAGCAATTTCGCAAATCTTGCAATTTTAGACATAAGCATGAGCATCTTTAAACAATGTTGGCAAATAGTATTTATCATGAAGAATTTTGTGTGCAGTTGTATCACCTCCATAGTGTCCACTAGATGGGTCATCATGCATTTCCTACAAAACCTTATCAGCTTTAGATTTCTCTAGGCATCTAAGTAAAACAAAGTCACAATTTTTGCGAAATAAAACACTCTTCATAAGTTTATATTGGTTAGCTTTCAATCTCAAGGTTCTCTTCTTCTTAGGTTCTAATTCAATAGGTGCATAACCATGAGTTAAATAAAAAATGGGGTATGCATATTGAGAATTTGAGTTAATGAGGCATACCTCTTGTATTTCTTGATTTTCACCCGAGTTATCCTTTCATGAGTAGCCATTCGAGCCATAAACTAATTTGCACAAGCCTTTACCTCAGAATATCTTGGTAGGTTTAACCTCTAAGTCATATTCTTGTAAATTTGTAACCCAATTTTCCCTTTTTACACCAATCCCTTTTTGGATTAGTAATTTTGTTATTGTTGGGAATGACACAATCACCTTTACGTGATTTCATAAGAAAGGGTCTAAAGTATTTGATTGACTTAAAAACTACGAAAGTTTGTTTTCAACTTTTGAATAGTTCAATTCCGCCCCTTGTAATGTTGAGTTGTAGAAGGCAATGGGGGCTTCTGCTTCTTCATCATTCTTTTGGGTTAGAACAATTGCATATGAATAATCATAAGCAAAAGTGTATAAAATAAATTATTTTGAGTAGTCAGGTGAAGACAAAGAAGTAGCTTGAATGATAACCTACTTGATTGAGTCAAAATAATTTCTTTTAGTTGTGCCCCACTTATAAATTGCGTTTTTCCTCATCATATTCTATAATGGCATGACAATTTGTGAAAAATCTAGGATAAACCACTTAACAAAATTAATTTGTCCCAAGAATGACTGCATGGAATTTTTGTTGTGGGGTAAAGAAATTTCAAAAATTTCCTTTAGTTTATCAAGATCAATAATGATACCTTCTTTTGAAATAATGAATCCTAAAATTTTACCCTCAGTCAAAGCAAAGAATGATTTCTTAGGGTTGAGAGAAATACAATATTTTTTGCACCTTTCGAAAATCTATTTGGTCATGCAAATGGTTACCTCATTTTTTAGGGTAGATAGTAATATCATTCAGGTAGATAACCATTGATTTGTCGATGAGACCTCTAAAGGTTGTATCAATAGCTCTCTAAAAAGAAGCTCCCACATTAATTAGATTAAAGGGAATATTTTGATAAGCAAATGTTCCTCATTTGGTTCTAAATGTAGTCTTCAACATGTCTGAAGGGTGTACTAAAATATGATTATATATAGAAAAACCATCTAGGAAAGACATTAGTTCGGAGCCAACTACTAATTGTAGAATTTTCTCCATGGGAGATAATGGAAAATTGTCTTTCTCATATGCCTTGTTCAATTTTCTACAATCAATACAAATTCAAATATCACCATTTTTCTTTCTAACTGGGACTATATTTGATACCCACTTAGAATATCTAACAAGAAAAGTAATTTTAGCCTTGAGTAATTTGTTAAGCTCAACTTTGATTTGAGACTCAAGGTTTGGATGATTTTTTTTGAGATTTTGTTGAACATGCTTGACATAAGGAAATATGGGTATTGTATGTTGAATTATTAAAGTATCATATGTTTTGAAGTCATCATAGCCCCATTTAAATACATCTTTGTATCTTCTAAGTAAATGTATGGATTTGAGTCTTTCATCTGAGGAGAGACCTAATCCTAGATTAATGTTTTGAGGGTTTTCACCAACACCTAGATTGATAACCTCAAAACTTAACGTAGAATGTAGTTAGTTAGGTGTTTAAATCCATATTTTAAATCATAAAATTCCTCCAACTTAACTACTGACTTGGGCAATGCATTTTCAATTTTATCTTCTCCAGCGGATTTGTTAAGTTCTTTATCATCCATGTCCTCATCTATAATTTGGTCATCATATGTTCCTTCAGATGTGAGAAAACTTATAATATCAGCATCATCATTAAACACTTTCCAATTGGTGATATCATCAGGAATAGAGGGTCGAAAAATCAACTCGATTGAAAACTCGTATGGATTAAAGTCCTCTGATGGAAAGAGTTTAGATGCAACATTGGCTAATATGTTAGCACTAACATTCTGTTATGAAACCAACTCAAGAAAAGATATAAAAGATAGATCAACGCCTTAGAATTCAGCCTCTTCGAGGGGACAACCTCCTTTACCTTACATAAATGAACAATTCTTCGATGATACAAATGAAAATACCTCCTTTCTATATATAGGAGTC
>APFE030904005.1:0-20767 GCA_000404065.3 Pinus taeda | reverse complement strand
CTTTTAGCCTCTTTCCAATGACTTTCACGGGGGTTTTGCAAAAAACGAGCAACAAGGCCAACAACAAAGGAAAGGTCAGGACGAGTATGGGTTAAATACAAGAGTTTTCCTACAAGTTGACGGTATAAGGAAGCATCAACTTCAGGAGAAGTACAAGAGACTGAAAGTTTGACTCCAGACTGAAAGGGAGAAGGAGCTGGCTTACAATCGTCCATGTGAAAATGACGAAGAATATCACAAGCATACTTGGACTGGGAAAGGGAAATACCCTCCTTGGATTGCAAGACTTGAAGACCGAGAAAATAGTGTAAGTGTCCTAAGTCTGTCATTTCAAATTTCTTTTTACTTTGTGCTCTGGTGAGGACTCCAAAAGATTTAAAAGAAGATGTAACACTACCTTTAGAAGGTTCAGGCCTTTGACGATACTCTTTGTAAATTGGTAATCCTTCAAGTCTCTGAATGATGGTTTGGATTTCAAGGGACTCAACCGGTTTATCTAGAAGAGGAGTGTTAACCGAAGGCTCGGTGGAAGATCTTCTTACAGGGTTAGGGTATTTTTAAGATGGTTCAACAACTTCAGATCTAGGAGGTGGGGATTTGGAATATGATCTAGGAAGGAGATTGTTGTGGGGGTAATTAACTCTTGTGATGTCTACTAGTTTTAAGTGTGCTCGTTTTCCCATTCACAATTGGATGGCCCTCCTTCTAGCACCAAAAATGTTGATGGCCAAAATTCACTGATCAACATTTTGGAATCCACTTGCTCAAAGCCCCAAATCAGACTCTTTTTCCATTGAAATTGGTAGTTCTGACTGGTATTATGGATCCAGTTACCCATTACAACTAATTGTGTATGGGGATGAAATGGATGGTGATGATAACTAATGAACTAATGTGATTACAGATATAAACTAAACTTAATATAATCTAATTACTTTTTACTTGGGTATGTTATGTTATATGTGCTAGAAAAATAACGTTGTTTCCTCGCAATGTAGATTCCCATGAATTAACGTTGTTAAAGCCAATAAAAGAATTGATTTTGTTAAATAGTTAATAAAACAAATTATAAGCTTATCACATATAAACAAATTTATTGTTATTCATTGTATGTTATGTAATCTAATCCACACACATCAAAAGTGATAACGCTAGAATCAACAGAAACACATACATGAATAATATCCAAATATTTGAATACAATTCCTTTAAAAATAGAAAGCATACAGAGCAGATAAAAGTACCCATGTTGTTGGAAATTTGTGCATGTTGGAATTGATATTGGCTCAAATTATATTAAAGAAAAAATTTAGTACAAAAGTGCAATAAAAGCTTTGATTTTTCCAAAAATTTAGAACCCCTTTACAATGAGTTTGAAAGGGGAATTTTTCTTTAAAATAAAGAGAAAAAATGCTAATCCCAAGGGTTAGCTAAGTTGGGCAAGTTCCCGTTGCTAAGTACCTTGTAATTGGGAGGTCATGGGGTCAAATCTCTTCGACGCCCTTGGGGTTAGGCCCTTCTTGTTTGACCGACAGTTAGATCCCTTCTGGTTGATCTGCCTGGATTTTACCCTGGATTTAGCAGCCACCTAGTGTCCGTGAACCACAATTAAAAAAAGAAGAAGAGAAAAACTAATCTCTCTAAAAATGCTCACCTAAAGTATAAAAAAATTAGGATAAAAATAAAAATAGTTGTAACAACTTTCAGTTGGTTGAATATGAACCAATGTTTGTTGCCATATCTTTTGGACTTCTAGAAGCGTTGCTAGCTCTAGAGGGGAACGGGGCTTGATGTGCATCCGACAACTGAAAATGGATGCTCTTAAAGGTGGCAACATTTGAATGGAGGTGTTGGTGACTACCTTCAAAACTAACAAATAATTATGTGGTTTAATCAAGAATTGCGAAGTAAGTTCAAGATTAACTTTAGTTAATTGGTTGATTCCCTTAACAACTTATGCCCCTTCTTCTAACCAATCCTTGAGTAATCCCTCTACAGATGGCAAGGAATCTTTTGGAAAATTAAAAATCATATTGGATTCAAACAATGAATCATTAGTGGACTCAATCAAATAATTTGTTAACTCTCGGGTGCCATTTATGAGCTTCTTCACTAAACAGATTTTGGCTTTCCATGCTTTGAAGATAATTGATTTATGTGTTTCATCTATTTTAGGAAGATCAATCTTCCTTCCTTTAGTATTTCTCTGCGATTTTAGAAATTCATTTAAATATGGTTTGAACACCTTAAGCCTTGTGCATTAAATGATTTGATCACCGTATTCTCACAAAATTTTTTGTTGTTTTTGAAGTTGAGCGTTAAGCTCATGAGCTTCCTTTTTGAGCTTTGCCAAATGTGGCATTCATGCCTGCCTTTGTTCCAGTTTCTACTGTGTATCTTTGAGATGTAAATCCATTGCTCTTATCTCTTATACATGTTGAATCTATATCGCATTAAATTGCTTTTGTAGTTCTGCCAAAGTAACTTCCTTATGATTTAACTATTCTTGCCACTATGCCTTTACTTATTCCTTTCACTTCACGAATTCCTACTCTATATTGGCAAGATTTTCCTCCTTTTCTCTCAACAATTCTTATACCTCTACAAATTTATCCATAGTTGCAGAGGCATAGGCCCGAGTGAACTGTGTTAATTTCCCAAGCTCATCAACAGGGGTAGTAAAAGATCCCTTCCAGAGGGCTTCAAGAGAGGTGGATTGAGGGGATTTTCCCAGGAACAAATCTAGTGACTCATCCAATTTTCTCTTTTTTTTCCCCTTTTCACCACATTTTTATGCATTGGGATGCAGAGGACATCCAAAGGAGGAATTTTCTCAACATTGAGGATAATTTTAGAAGTAGCATTAGCAGGAATTATTTCTACTTCAGGTTGGGTTAGCATTGGTGTCATCTCAGACGTTATCTACTCAGACACAGTCTTAGGTGTAATGACAAGATTACTCTCAAGATTTTCCTATTGGAATTACTTTTTATAGAGTTAATTTCTACTTCCATGTATTTGATTTCTCGTGTCCACTAATTAGGTTGTTTTAGGGATTCGTCAAATTGTTTCAAATTTTTTTCCATCCTTGGATCAATTGAATGAATTTCCCCTATAGGGTTTGAAGAACTAGTTGTTGTTGAGGAGGGACTACTGATTGAGAGTAAACTTCTTTCTTAGTAGATTCCTTGATGTCCTTTAGAGATGCTTGTTTTTGTAGGGGAAGTTGCAATAAATATAAACACATAGGGGCTAATCTTGCATTTCTGAAAGAAAAATATTATTCTCGCTCTTTCACTGATAGTGTCTCATCTACATGACTCAAAATTGTACTATAAGAAGAAGCCTAAGCAAATAGATCATCAAATTTATGCTCTTCATGCATATATTTTGTAATGTCAAGATTTATTCCAAGCTATTTTGCTACTCCATAAGGGTCATAAGGCATGGTCAGGATGGTGGTCAACTTTAATACTTCAATAGCTTGCAACTCTTTCTCAGCATGCCCATTATTGGACAAAGAGAAAATACCAAAAGGTAGAGGGAAATGAGGCCAAACCTTATTGTTGGAATCTTTCAATGCCTTGGTGATCCTATGGCCAATTGTGTGATAAGCTAAATGAAAGTTCCCAGAATGCTTCGAAACTAGTGTCAAGTCGAAGTGTTCATCGTTTTGAATCCAACGACATTTGTTTCACCTCAATCCGACATTATATGCTCAATTTATCGTGTTTTGATCGTTTGTCCCAATAACTAAAAAAATAGCAGGTTTGCTGACTAGATGACCGTACTACTAAAATCCTCAGGCCCATTATGCAAGTACAGACCAATAAGGTCTGCCAAGTGGCAACCTCGTATTGGTCGAAATGTCGCAGTTTGATTGGGTTATGTTTTATGTGGTGGACCAATTAGGGTGTGCCACGTGGCCTAACCAGAGGCCGCCACATGGAACCCCATGGTTGGCCAAAATATGGTTAAGGGTCAGACAACCTCAGTTAGATTCGAACCTGCGACATCTCATCCAAAACACAAGTGCGTTGCCATTGTGCTATAGGGGTGGTTATTATCCCTTATCGTTCTTGATGCTATATAAGTTTTACATTGGGCGCATATATGGAGGAGGGGCAGGTGAGTCAGCCCTGACCTCAGGTCACCTGGTCACCATTCGACCAAACCATGGCACAAAGGTGTGGGGTGTGGGGCTTAACCCGACCCTAGTCATGTTACTCCCATAAGGCCTCAGCCAAGGCAGAGTTTAGTGCTTAATGGGAAGGGGCTTAGGGTTTACCCCTAACCCATGGTCATTTCTCCTGCACAGGACCATCGGCACCGGAGTGGATTGTCGACTGATGGGGTGTGGAAATTAAAGCCCTAGTTTCTGGGCATGTGAACACTCACGGGACCTCAGTAAAGTGCAAAAAAGGGCTTCAGTGGTAAGGGTGGGTCGTTTTCTTAGCCCTCGGCCCCATGGGCTACAACGTGACCTCATCCAAGAATTTTGGTGCTTACATTGGTGGGGGTGGTCAGTTACTAGGTTAGCCCTGACCCTCGAGCCTATGGTGCCCATGTGGCCATAGTTTTCGCACTTAAGGGTTATTGGACGAATTAATGGTCCAAAAAATTGCACCTTCGGCGGGTGAATTTGTCGCATCCACAATGGAAAACAAGGAAAATTTGTAGGACAATTAGATTGCTAGTCTGATTTGTAGGACTGATAACAAAGAGACTAAAGATAGAGCTTGTTAAAACCATAACTTGGAGAGTTTTTGGCATTTTGGAGCTCAAGAAGAGTCTATCTAGGGGTTTTTGGATATTCTGGATCCAATGGTGTCCTCTATTTGTTGATTAGAGGACATTTTAAGACATTTTTTGTAGGTTCAAGTCCACGTATGGATGGATTAATTAGTGTTTTGGAGCAGTTCTTGAAGGTGTTTGAGCATGGAGAAATCCTTGTAGGGGTTTTCTTACCTTTAGATGTTTACTGTAGTAGTTTTTACTTGTAGGGTTCATATATTTTATTCTTTTCTCACTATATCTTGTTGAGGAAATCTTTCTTTTTGTACCTCAATGTGGAATTGAAGTATTTGTATGCTCATGTATGCTCATTTTTAGATGGAATACTGGGTCTTTGTAGGAGACACCTTTTATTGTTGATGGTTTCATGACTAACTTGTTTTATCAGCAAACTTTATGTACTCCTTTTCAATGAATATATGGAGCGGTCTAGTTATGTTGGTAGGCCCAAAGATGTAGTCAAGGAGGGGTGAACTCTGTCACCAAATTCTTTGTTGTTGCTCTTCATGAATTCATTTATGAGTTAAATGATGAGATGTTTATTATGTTTTAAGTTACATGAAAAACTAACTCATAGTCCTTGAAGAGACCTTTGAATACTTATTTTTTCATAAGACCCATTTTTGAAGGAGAAGTTCTCCTCCATTTTCAGATCAAATTGGTATTGGAACATGGTTTGACCAAGTTGCAAAAATGGGCAAGAAGAGTTTCCAAGAGCTTGAGGAGATGAATTTGTCTCTTCGAATGGAGAACAATGAATTGAGAAGAATGTTAGAAATTGTTGAAGAGGAGAAGAGGCATATGCGCCTTCAGTTACAACATGGGCTTGAGGAACAAGTTGTTGAAAGTTCCACTCTCGTGACAACAAAGGAAACCTCCAAAGTAAATCAAATATGTGGGCATGGTTCAAACGGAGGTTATGGACCTTATGAAGAAAATAATGCATGTGAAATTTTTAAGCATCTCATGGATTCTCATCATATGTCGGTTGGTAAGAGTGGGTGGCTAGAGTCATCATCATCTGAAGCAGAAAAGGTGGATGCAAAGTTCAAGGAGAAAACAAGCATCTCAAGTTCAAATCCTTCTATTTATGTTCATAACAACTCTTTTGCACCATTTGAACAACATACTAGAGGCATTTGTATGACACTACTATCTAAAATGGGTTATGAAGGAGGAGGCCTCAATATCAATGGCCAAGGGATCACCAATCCAATTATGGTACAAGAGAAACCAAAATATCAATATATGGTTGAATACAGTTTGGAGATTGCTCTAAATGGTTTGAGTCAAATTAGTCATCAGAGGATGATATGTCACACCAAGATGGTGGTGACGATGTTTGTTTGTACCCTAAGAGAGATGAATGCTTTAAAGGACCTTACATGTCATCGTCCACTCCACATCGTCAAAGATGCAGCCCAAGGGACATGTATAAATCTCATGGGTGTTTTCAAAATGTTGGTAATTTTGACTATTTGTGGAACATGTATCCTTGCACTTTCTATGATGTAATTGACCATTGTGTGGTTGTTTGTGAGAAACACATGGTAATGGTCAAAAGAATGGATCATATTCTTGGCATCAAGAATCATGAATCTCCTTCACATTTGAGGACTTACTTGTAAACAAGTAAGAGAAAGTACTTTTGTACCCATTGCAAGATGCATGGGCATGGGAATGATCGATGTTGGAAACTACATCAAGAGCTTTGCTCCAAGAAGGGAAAATAGATTATGCAAACCAATGCAAAGGAAGCAAGAGGTGGCAAAGAGGACTTGTAGCATTTCTAAGGAAACCTTCAAAGCAAAGTTGATGCAAAAAGATAACCCATAAGCCTAGGAGAGGAAAAGGTTGGGTAGACAATTTGCATAGTTCTTTTTTGCTTTGTAAACTGTAAAAGCTTGTTGTTGTTTACCTGTTTTGGGCATCCTTGTAAAGTGAACATGAATAACCACTATGAAAAACAAGTATGTGATTTTCATTGCAATGTTATGTAGTTGGATTATTTATAAGTCTAAATGTTTGAGGACTTTTGGAATGTACAATGTTTGTCATCCAAGTTTGTTTACAGTTTTTCATGTGCTCACCAATGCAAGTGTTCAAGATGAAACTTGTTTTGAATAGAATCTTGGTTTACAGATTGTACAAGGTGACTATGTTTGTATAGGCAAAGTCAATGGTGTCATTGAAATTTTGCAGCAGTGTACTTTTGTGTACAAGCTCAGTTTGAGGATAGTAAAGCAAGTTTGAATCAATGCATCATAGGTATTGTATTGCTTATGATTTCCAAAATAGAAATTCAAGTTTGTCATCAACAATTGAACTTCAAGATGAATTTTTTTAAGCCATGAAATATGGGGTTAAAGAGAATGTTCAAATTCCACTCATCAACATTTTTGTTCTTGCATTAGCAATAAGAATTTTGGCTCAATTCTTAACAGGATAGTAGGTATTCATAAAGAAGATAGGTGAAGTGCATTGGAGCTTGAAGGGTGCCAATTGAAAACAAAGCAATATGGATTGAGTTTTTGGGTAATTTTGAGTTTCATCCTCATTTTATTTACTAGGAGAAGTAAACTTTTGGAGTCCAAGAGTTCCTAGTAGGGAGGCATGCTCTGATGATCAAATTTTATCTCAAAAAGTGAACGTGCTTAGAACATTTCGAAACAAGTGTCAAGTTGAAGTGTTCATCTTTCTGAATCCAACGACGTTTGTTCCACCTTAATCAGACATCATATGCTAAAGTTATTGTGTTTTGATCATTTGGCCCAACAAATTTAAAAATTAGTAGGTTTGCTGACTGGGCTACTGTATTGCTGACATCATTAGGCCCATTGTGCAGGTACATACCATTGAGGTTCTGCCAAGTGGCATAATTGTATTGGTCGAAATGTCACAGTTTGATTGGGTCATGTTTTATGTGGTGGACCAATTATGGTGTGCCACATGGCCCAACCAGAGGTCGCCACATGGCACCCCACGATTGGAAAAAATTTGGTTAAGGTTCGAAAAGCCTCAACTATGTTGGAAATCTCAAAGATGTAGCTGAGGAGGGGTGAACTCTGTCACCAAATTATTTTTTGTTGCTCTTCACAAATGTCTATATGAGTTAAATTATGAGATGTTGTGATTGTTTTAAGTTACATGAAAAACTAACACATAGTCCTTGAAGAGACCTTTGAAAACCTGTTTTGTCATAAGACCCATTTTCCCTTGTAAAGCGTTGAGATAATGATCACTTTTTGGGAAGGAGAAGTTCTCCTCCAATTTTAGATCATTTCTGTAGCTTCCAGGGACATTCTAGGAGGTTTGGTTCCAAATATAATTTCATGAATAGGGATGATGACCTGATGGAAGATTTGATAAAAGTGGATGAAATAATTAGTCCCCCAAATAATATTGTGATAAATATGAATTGGTGTGGGGTCAGAAATAGTCCACTCCCTACTATTAGGGAATTCAGACACATTGGGTTAAGTATGCAATCTACATAGCATAGAGGCACGTTGATTGAAAGGAGAAGCCAATGAGTCTATTGAGTACTTACCATCCTCGTCATATTTATGTTTATTTCTGTATTTTCTGCATTCCATGATGGACTTAGATGGTTCTCTGTGCTTCTTGAGGAAGTTCTACACATATTTCTTGTTGTAAATGCATTGTGGGTCTGGTAAATGGTACATGGACTAGAGATATTTCATTGTGAATGAACCAATTATAGTTCCTTTCTTCGTGTGAAAATTTTGCTCAGTAATATTCACAATCTCTTTAACCTATCTAACCATATCAATATATGGTAACAACCGAGGTCTTGCTCCAATTCTATGTAAGAAATAATTTGTCGCATCGTGAGGTGTTTCTTCCGAAGTCGACGTTTCATTATCAACCACAATCATCCTTATTGTCACCTTAGGTCCCTCATCCTCAAAATATTTGTAAATGGATTCCCACGAGTAGTGCCTTGAATATTTGGTATAGATTGTATCCGAGAATAACCCTGCACCTGGTATATTTTCATCTATTGTTTCCCTGAATGGGCGAATTGGTTGTTTTGCAGGTGCCTTCTTCTTTGCCTTGGCTTTCTTCACTTCATCGTGGTGAGAAGATTCAAGTTTTCCTATAAGAGGAATGAAGAAGATTAGTAGAGAAGATTTTGAAAGAAGGAATAACAAATGAAATGTTAAAAATAACAATGTAAACTTGTTAAATAAACTAATCTTAACCATAAATGTGCCAGTGCAGACCATTGATAAAACATTAATTATATTGGACAGGGAGGGGGTGGGAACCCAAGTGATATTTTCCATGTAATAACCTGTAAGTTGAAATCCCATAAGAGTTTAGAATTTAGAATTAATTAAGTCTCAGGGATTCTGGGTTTCTGGGTATCCGAGTAATAGAGTAAGTGAAGTGAAAGCTCAAACGAGAAATATTGTAATAAAATAAAATAGAGAGTCAAGGAAATGATGAGCGGGATAACCCAAATATGAGAAAGGGATACCCAGAATATTGGATGCCCATTATTTTTTTAATTGGAATTTTGAAAAATGATATAGCATTCCAAGTAGATGGGGCTTAAAAGGAGAGGGGCCACATAGTATCAAATCAACATAAAAGCAAAGGATACAAGAATGTGGAACCCGGATGCCTAAAGTTTTCAGAAATAAATATTTTATACTATTATGGGATTCCATGGGGTCAGGCTTAATAAAGTATAGTGGAAAAAGTGGGGCCTTTTCCTTATAATGGGAAATCAATGCAAAAATGAAAGTGTGTGTGCATTGTTCTAGAATATGATGACATGGATCCTAGGACCCTGGGTCCCTATAAGTTTTATGTAATTCAATTTGATAAGAGATATGGGTTTCCAAGGTTTCGTGATTCCAAGATTCCCTGAAGAACTTGTGACTTTGTGTTATTTCTACTGTTTTAAAAGTTTAAGTTGAGGTTGTGGTGGTTCTTATATAAGTGAATTTTTTTTTATGAAAATGAAACATTAAGGCCCTAAGGTTTAATAAAGGTAAAATTATATAGGTCAAAGCAAAGGGTCCCCATTATTATTATGAATAAAAATTATTCCGCCGCGGGGTGGGGGTGTTGTTGTACGCTACAACACCACCTTAGGAATCAAGGCAATGAAGGTTGAATTGAAAGAATTTAGGACCTTTCCAGTCTACCTAGACTCCTCCACTACCTTCAATAAATAAGACCCCAAAAGTTCATAAAAACTCTAGAAAAATCAACATGCCACCCATTTGGTCATGGACTCTTGTCCTTTTGGAAGTTGTGAAGTACCTCCTATAATTATGCATCCAAAACTTCCTCCATTAGATTGAAGTTGTCCTCTTCCTCGACAAAATCAAGTAACAATTGAGCTAGTCTATCCACCTATGTTATGGAGGCACCTTCTTCTACTTTGAAAAGAGTGTGAAAATTATGTTTCCTAAGACTTTCCAACTCCTCAAAAGAATAAGTTGAGCCTCAATCCTGATACTCCAGCTTCCATATAGTGTTGCCAAGTTTCCTTCCTTTAGCATAATTATGGAAAGATGTAGTGTTTTCGTCTCCCATAGCCAACCAGATAGTTTGAATATTAATCCTCCAATTAGCCTTCTTGTCTTCCAAGAGTTTCCTTTTCTTGGTTTCTGAATGGAATAACCTGTTTTTTGAGTCATCACTAAGGAAACCCACATTGAAATTCCTCATAACCTCTCACTCCTTTTCAACATCCTTCAACTCTTATTCATCTTTGATTCTCTTATTAGCCACCCATTGTTCAGTAACCTTTTTAACCTAGGAAGTATTTCCTGTAAAGTGTGCCCCACAAAGATCTTGGTACTAGGGTTATGGGGGACCTAAGTAGAAATGACCAAATTAATGAAGTCTTCCTCTTTTAGCCAGGCCACATCAAACTTGAAATGGCTTATTAGTTTTTTTTTTTCTTTCCCTTTAATCTCCAAAAATAGTGGATAATGATCAGAATCACCTCCCTAACCAACCCACAACATCATCAAAGGCAAGGTTTCCACCAACACTTCGAAAAGTAGAAAATGATCTAATCTTTAAGCTGATTTGGCCTCACCAACCCATTTGTTACTCCAAGTAGGTTGAATCTTCATCATCTCAACACCAATAAGATTATGATCCATAAAGACGTGCTAAAAAAATTAGTAATGGGATTTGGTCTTGCATGTGGACCCCAAACTTCAGTTGCCCCTAAATATAAATTAAGATCCCCACTCGAGATAAAATTCTTAGCTAATAGCAACTGATTTCACATGAGGGTTTCCCAAAAAGTGTTCCTCCTTATGAAGGATCTATAGTTATTTATGATTCTCAATTCCAAATCTAAATCCGCATAAACAAAATCCATTCCAAAAATAGACTCAAATTCCCACTAGTTTATAGCTTTAACATCCCAAGGGTCCCACCTAATGTATGTTGAAGAAAAGTGTAACTAGGCTCGGTATTTGTAAATGAAATTTTGACCTTTATACTTATCAAGAAAAAGAAATATTATTTTTATTAATTATTTGAATGAGTTTCTTTCTCATTCCATAGCTCTAGGAAAAGACAAAGAATCAAAGTCATGTTCTTGAGCATGAATATGGGTCAACCTAGTGTCAAGTAGCCCTCCAAGACAAGCACCATCCTCCAAGATGAAGACTGTTAGCAGAACAATGAAGAAGACAGTTAATTCGACCTCAACATGTATATTGAAGAACAATCATGTTAGCTCAGTTGAAGTGACATATCTATTCATGAGTTCAAGTCAACTTGCCTACAGGACGAACCACTATATATGCCCAATTGTATATGCACAAAAGTAAGATAAGACATCTCAGATTCTTTGGAGGTATAGCTATAGGGTCTCAGACAATTACAATGAGTAATACCTTGCAATCTCAGTTCTTCGGATGGGTAATCTAATAAGGATTTTGTAGCAAGTAGACAATACACTTACTCTCGGATTATTAAATAGACACAACACATCTATGGTGACAGAAGGACACAACCTTGATCTCAACGTAATAATGATCTCAGTGCAATGAAAAGAACTCAGGCATGGTGATCATAATTCCAACCTTCTTACAGTTTCGACCTCCTTACTATATCGAAATTCTTCATTGAAGCAGTTCCTTTGTCTCGGCATGATTGTGACATACCAATAGTCTCAACATAGTTATATAATGAAGATCCTGGTGTGAGGAACACACTTACTGTCTCGATATATATGATCTATGTCTTGGTACTATTGTGATCCTACAGTAACACATTCACATCATACTCTGTCTCGACACATTGGTGATGAACTGAACAGAGACATGATCTCATTCTCAAAATTGATCATGGAAAGATATCGATGTAACTTTCATATAATATATATATATATATATATATATATATATATATATATATATATATATAGATATACAATTAAATCAATATCGAGATCTCATAGTTTTAATGATGATTTCAGAATATTGAAAGATCTAAGTGAAGGAGAAACTATGGTGGAACAACAATAATCTCTTTGTTATGGTGAAGTCCTCAATGAAGGCACACCAATAGTGTTGCGGGAACAATGAAGACCTTAGTGGTGCAAAAATGATGATGATCTCAATAGTGACAAAGAAGAGGATTGGTGTCTTGGTCTTGGAGTGGCGTATTAAGTCAAGGGTCATGGTCTTGGTGTTCGTCAATTGGAATCTCTATAAGAAGAATTATGTGTGGGTTTTCCTCTACAAGAGGGAGGGGTTTTGGCCCTGGCAGAATGTCAACATTTTGTGTTCTTGTCTATTTTCTTTTGGTAGCTATTTGATGAAATACGAAACATAAACTCTAATAATTTTAAGGAGAAGATTGTGGTAATAAGAAAATTAAAAAGCCTCACAAATAGTTATAAAGTCAAGAATAATCTCATATGCTTTAGATTCTTCAACAATGGAAATGCCACTTAAATTCCCTTGGGCATCATAATGAAAAATCGCCAACGTTTAAACATATTCTCTATTAATTTTTTGACTAAGTCTCCTTTTCCTAATGTCTCGTGTAATATAATGATGTTGGGAGAATTTAAATCAACTAATCTTCTAAGAACAAGTTTTTTAGAGGGGTTGGCCAACCCCCTATAGTTGAATGATTATGTAATCATTGGGTAACCCCTTTGAGGGTCATCGCTGCTCTACGTGCCTCGATGATGGATATTTGTTTCCCAACATCCATATCTAGTGAAGCTTTGACTTGGGATTTAGTCAAGTGATATTTTATACCTCTACCTCTACCCTTCACAAGGTTAGATTTACCTAGCATCTAAGTAGAGTTATCCTTAGAAGGTTGTGTAGGTTGAGGGTGTAGGTTGTGTTGTCATTCCTAGAGACAGTTCTTGATTTAAGGGAACTAGTGCCTAGGACATCCGCTCAAGTAAAATAAGGGTATTTCTTTCTGAACTATCTAAATATCTTTGCCCATTGATAACACTTGAGATGTAACGTGGTTTTACTCTTTGAAGAGTAAATAAACCCTTCAAGATGGCCTACATATCTACGGTTATAGTCTTTTTGAGTTACAGTGTAGTAGGAGGAATTTTTGAGAATAAATATTTAATGCACAAGGCTTAAAAAGAACCCAAAACATCGAATCTTAGCAAGAAAAGTGAAAAGAAAGAAGGTGGAGTGGTGAAATTGTGGACATTAATGTTTATTTATGAAAAAATAAAAGATATATTTTGTTGTCGTGAAAGGAATAATAAATATGTTTATAAGGAAAGAAATCGGTTGCTTCATACACAAATTTCAAAAGGAAGAACAAACACAATGAATGAGTTACAAAGAAGAGAAACACATATTATAACCCACAAACATTTGGAATCACTTAAAACTTTATTTATCTTCAAAATACGCTTTGAACAATACGCAAAAGTTGCTTACAAAAAGGCTCAGAGTAAAAAACTTTCTAACCCTTCACATTGGTCCCTCTGTTTCTTTTAAAGGAAAAATTACATTAAAAAAAGTTGCAAGTAATTGCCAACATTATATAACTGATTAACTAGCAGTTAAATAAAACATATATATATTACAAAAAAAAACTTCATTTATGAATACTCGAATGAGCAATGGAACTTTTCTCCTGGGACTCAACACATGGTTCCATAACTTCGATTGTAGCATGTTGGATTAAATATTCACATCTTTCCCACATAATTTTATCTGGAGATAGATATTGAGTCATTCTTTGAAAAGCAACCTATAAATCTGACAATCTATTGTAATTAGGTGTTGAATCAAACAAGGTCTTTATCTGCCACAACAACGGAAAATCTCTCTACAAGAAATTGACCATAGTTTTACCCTTCAACGCCATAGTTTTCTCAAGTGACGAATCCAATATACATTCAATAGCTATTAATTCTTGTTCATAAACTTCCCAAAAAAGCAAGCACCCTTCCATGCTCTAGCATCGTGGTAACCCACCTCTTTATATTTGATCAAGTATAGAATCAAAAGCAACAACAAAATTCCTGACTATTTCCAATTTACCCTTGGTTTGAATACACAGGTGGTTCTTCTCAATGATTTTCCTTATTTCCATGATGGCTGCAGTTTTGTCAACAATATGCACCGTCTTCAAATTTTATATAGACTTTTCATTCAAAAATCTAATAATCTTTCTAGTTGTTTTCACTTATTTCTGCATCTCCTTCTTACATTAAGTTACAACTTCAGTAATATTAATGATTAGAACCCTTTCTTCAACAATAACTCGAAATAACCCCCAAGTGGAGCACACCTGTCGAATTATGTCATCTCAAATGACCTGTCTTTCTTCAATTAGGGACATATTTCCCTTTAATATGTTCTTTAACTCTTTTACCTCTTCTTGAGATGACTTGTATTTTTCATAAATTTGTTCATTTTCTGTTTTTGTAGACCTCAATTGTTTCTCCTTAACACTCAATTTTGCTTGAGATAAAGTTTGATATAGTGTTCATTTATCCTGGAGATTTTTCATTTCTACCTCAGAAAGTGTGAGTTCAATCATCACCTTTGTTAATTTTTCTAGAGGATCTTCTTACTCACTCGACATTACAATTGTGCACACATGGCTCTTGATAGTTTGTTCCAAATATTTAATCTTTTATTTCAGGGCCACCATTTCCCTATTTCTACCTGTTAGCTCAATCATCAGTTGTTCTTTTTCTTTTTCTACAATAGCTAATTTGAAAGTTTGGCATGTTCTGTCATAGGCATTTTCAACTTCTATTTCAATGATTGCATTTCAGATTGTATGCCTTGTATCAAAGTTTGTATTGATTCTCTGTTATTTGGGTCAACAACCAGTATTAATGATCAAGTCCTTGAACCTTTCAATATGAAAATATAGGGCTATATAATTGTCCTTTTCTAAAAGATTTTCTTCTTTACTGACTGTTAATGAAACTTTTCTTAAGTCAATATATAACACCTCACATGTTTGCTTGTGAAAATTAATCTTATCATGTAAAGTAACATCAATAGTGTTAATAGATAAGTCTATTATCTTAAATTCAACACCTTAAGGGAGTGACTTGACAATAGGATGCAAAAGGGAGAGTTTTAGCTGATTTATTTCTAAATTCATTGCTGAGAGTAATCTTGTCTGAAAAGAGGAAGATGCCTGCATAGCCAGTTGAGACATCATTTCACATTTCACTTTTTGACTCTTCTCTTCAATTATTTGATAACTCTTTAATGTCGTATCTATTACAGAAGAACTTCCTTCAGCTGTGTACACGGTTAAATTTGTAGAACTGGAAGAAACAATAAGTTCAGGGTTTCCCAGATTCATCTGGAAACCTGGCTGACCAGAGGTCCCCTCTGTCAGCTTTATTTGTATTTCTTACTCACTCTCAGGCTATATTTTGGTCTTCTTTGGTGGTTTTACATATTCCATATCTACATACATTCTTTTAGTAGTGTTCCTTTTCAAAGACTTCTCTTTGACTGTAAGAGTTTCAATTTCCAATTCCGAGTTGATAGGCCAAACATGTTGATTTACTTTCCATTCTATTTCTAGTCCACTTTCATGGAATTATGGTGTTGAATTTACATTCTTCCTTTTGTCAGAAATGACATGGTGAGGGTCATGTTGCCATTTCTCCCCAATTCAAAATGAAACTCTTTAATCATCTCCTCAACTTGAGAAAGAGCTTGTCTGGAATTTACTATGAAAGGATCTACCACATTTTCCAATTTAAACTTATATCCTCTACGACTGGGAAGAAAATGGATTTGATCTACATGTAAAATTTGTCTTATAAATTCGAGGGAGAATATTCTCATAGGTATAAAAATTGGCAATCGATAAGGCTGCACTTCACATCCATATAGCCTTATTTCCGTAAATTCCTTAAAAATATACCAATCACCAACTCTGGTATCCTCACTGAGTTGTATTAACTGCTTTTTTTGGGGTAGAATCCTTAGGGATGGTGAACCATTGAAAATAGTGTAAGTAGTTTCCATATATGTGGACAAAAATTGAGATAATCCTTCATTATTAGGCTTTCTTTCAATGACATTAGTCCACTCAACTATTGACCTTCTTTGTTTCTTGGAATCAAAGTTTCTCAGGCCTAAATATTCAAATTTATCTATATGAACATATAGAATAAGGTAAACTATAATATAAGGGTGTATAAAGAAATTGACAAGGTGGGAGTTCTTGAATTGAAAGTAAGTATGAAGGTATGTCTAGAACCATATATGGCTACCACATTTGATTTAGAAACTTGAGGGTTGGTTTGGTCACATTCCCTTTATCATCCTCACCCATAGTAACAAGATTGTGGCTAAGACTTTTTGTGCATCTTGAGAAAACATAGATATGGGATAGAAATCAACTGCTCGAGGAATTTATGACCCTAGAGGCAAAATTTGATTGAACAAGGATTGCTTATTCGTCTAAAAGTTGAGTAAGTTCAAAGTAATGGAGTATCAGTGAATGGCTGATAATTTTTCATATCGGGGAAACATAAGGCTTTATAGATAAGGTCAGTTGTAGCCTCAAGAACATTCTCTCCTTTAGTAGAAACAACATAATGTCTTTGGGAAATATATGCAAATGCTAACTAGGTTACAAATTCAGGGAACTAGTAAGTGTTTAGGGCTATAATATAGTACAAACTAGGCTAAACAACCCTAAATATGTTGTCTTTATCCAATAAATGTCCAAAACCAAAACAATTGAAAATTAATTGAAAAAAATGAGTCATGGATTCCAATCTCAATGTCCATTAAGTGTTCCTTAGTGGTAGGATTAGAGGTTGTAGGTTTTATAACCAACTTTGGGGCTCTTTTTAACTTAATCATTATGAACAATGTAGGGCTTATACAAACTATAAATACCTAGTAATGGCATAAAAGCACGAGGACCTGAGGTGTAGAGATTGTCTGCTGAGTTGGACGCTAGTTATGGAGCATTCTGAACATGGAAAAAATAGAAAATGATGGGAAGGAAGAACTGAACGTGCTCGTTAATACTTTTTTTTGTTTTAATTTTATTTTATTTTGTTTTTTCTGAGTGAGAAAACAAATTTAATTATGGTTATGAATGGAATATGAATGATATGACAGATAGATAATGTGGAGGATGACATGAGAGGATAAGGTGGCAAGATGAGATGGCAGACCGACTCGCTTGGTAGGATCGCTTGGAAGATGTAACAACCACGTACTGTTAGCTGGAAGCAATTTTTTTTTACTACTTTGCGACACCCCTTACTGCTGGTTTTGGAAAAGAGAGGTTGTGGTGGCACAACGATTCTCGACCATTGATCGAATGATCGACGGTTTCGCAAATCAACTTTGTGTCCCCTGTAACCACCCTCCTCCCACATCTACCCAAGTAATCGACTAGCTGAGTTAAACATGCGATGAGAGATGCCACTATGAAGGGATTCAACCTCGTTGGCAACCTTAAGGAAATTAAATCGATGGAATGCATCAAGCATACCTTCCACATCAACAACAACACCCTGAGGAGACATCTCAGACATCCTACCCCTGTGTCCCACTACTATTTTATTCTTATTGACCTATGGACGCTCTCATGCTATAGTCATGCCAACATCTAGGGACCTATGGACACTCTCACAGGCTTGCAATCCAACATCCATGAAATTTTCTAGTAGACTTGTGCAAATGTCCACAAAATTCAAGGCAATTTTCTAGCCCAGAATTCTGGCCACTGACCATAACTTGTTATAACTCTCAAAATCCATCAAAGACATGATGACAAGACTGCTAAACCAAAAATCAATCTCAAGACTAAGCATGACCATCCCCAACCGATACTGACATTTCATCAAACACTTAGCATCAATGCAACCTACAGGTCTAAGATACAAGACAAAGCATGAATGACTGAAAACTCTTATGAAGCATGACAAGAAGTTTCACCACCTTCTCCATTGAACTGTTGTAACATCAATTAGGTCTTGGATCCATCATTTTAACAATTACAAGTAAATACATGAGATAACCATGACATGAGCTAGTCAATTAACCATGCTTATAACCAGCATAAAACTATGTAAATAACAGAGATATAACAACCAATAAATCCACACATAAACACATGCAAAAGAAAGAGAACTCAACTTTCATTAATCATATGAAAATTTGACCAAGTTTGGGACTTCCATGTGCCACCCAACTGTAGACATGTCTAAACCAAATCTTTTTTCAGCTAGTCACCCCTGTGCCATAATCCAAGCATGAATATGGGATCTCATGGATAAACCAATCCAAAAACAACTAAGGGAATCTAGAGGTTAAACCACCTCCACCCTCACCAAATCATGTTCACACCAAAACCGATGCTCCAATCACAATTGAACCGAACTTGGAATTCCATCTGAAATCCATCACTATCCTTGAGGAATTTTGTGCGTCCTTGTCTCTTAGGCTTTACCACAGTCAAATCCCAGATCACTAGGCCCTAAACTGAGACCAGCGTCTCAGGGTTTACCGCAATCCAAACTCAAATCACTAGGCCCTAAACCGAGACTTCTCCCGCAGGATTTACCTTGTATCTTGCCAAAATCGGTCAAGGGATTCCTAGGCCTTTGGGATTGAACCTTAAGACCACCTTTACCCCATATTCCAAAATCCATCAAGTAAACCAAAGCTCAAAATCGAGATAAACATCCCAACATACCATGGCATCTGGAAAAAGGCAAGGCTAGGTTGAAAACCACTTTCATAACCCAAGAAAACCATGCCACCAACAACAAGAGAACCATGCACCAACATGCAAAGCCATGCATGTCAAAACTAGTGTGGAAATCACACGTAATATGTTACACGAAAGAATTTGTGCTGAAGCTACCTAATCTTTCTCTTCCTTCCTTGATCCAAAGCAAGATTGCTCGAAGAAAAATCTAAGTGACCAAGAGAGAGAGAGAGAGGGAGAGAATAACGAGAGAGCTCCAAAACTGAACTGACAAAAGGTTACAAATAATCCTTAGAAGCCCTTTTATTAATGAGGCCTCTATTTTCTTCATTTTCCTCCTCACATGCAACATGTGCCCTTTTGACCTTACTTTTCTCCTAATTTCCTTTATTTTCATAAATAAATGTGCCAAAAAATCCTTTTTGCCTTTTAATGCCTTTTCCTTAGCCTTTGCCTATTTCCTTAGCCAAAAAAAATCCAATGATGCCCACTAGGATACCTTTTCCCAACATTCAACTTGGAATAAGTGTCCCTTAACCATGTTCTTATTTTGTCTTTATTAACTTTTATTACGTGAAATTTTCACCAGGGCTATTACAGAACCCTCCCCCTTGGGTAAAACCATACCAAGACCTCAACAAAATCGTTGAAAAGCAAACATACTTTCCATGGAGCTTTATAACTTAGCTCGTTGCAGTATTTACACTGAAAGACCTACTCAAAAGAAAAACATCATGACAACATGACAAGATAACCACCATACCACTTATTGGAGGCTTATAACTTATCTCATGATGGTATTTACATCCATATACATATATACATATACCAAAACATCAACAAAACATATTCCTAACGTATACCAAACATCAAACTAAAATTGCTTTGCCTCAACTGGCAAATAGTGAAGGATACAGGGCCCGTATCTGATCCACCATCTCCCATGTAGCTTCTTTAGGACCAAAGTGCTTCCACTACACTTTAAATTGCTATATGGTTCTGTTCCAGAGCACGAGATGCTTCCACTGCAATATGCACTGAGGCTCTGGTTGGAACTCTCCTTCTTGCTCCACCTGTAATACAAACCAATCAATAACATGATCAACATCATTTATATACCTCTTAAGCAATGAAATATGGAAAAAATCATGGAATTTCACTGTTGGAGGCAATGCAAGTCGATAGGCCATTGGTCCAACCCTCTCATGGATCTCAAAAGGCCCGTAATATCATGGTGACAACTTGGCACATGATCCAATCCTCAGAGAGATATTCTTGGGCTTGATGCACAAATACACATGCTCCCCAACCTGAAACTCCTTAAATACCCTATGCTGGTTTGCATAACTCTTATATCTATCCTGTGATGCCTTTAGATTCTTCTTTATAACCTGCATTTCCTGTTCCATGTCTGCAACTATATCCAGTCCAATAAGTACCCTATTCACTGGATCACTCAGGTGATGGGAGTATTACAACTCGTCCATATAATGCCTTGAAAGGACTCATCCTCAATGACTCCTGATAATCGTTGTTATATGAGAACTTAACCAATGGAAGATAATCCTCCCATCGCCTCTGCTGGTGGATCACATACATCCTCAACATATCCTCCAAGATCCTATTGACCTTCTCTGTCTATCCATTTGTCTATGTTGCCATTATGTTTCTGGTATGGTTATATGTTACAGATGTTGTACTTGATGGCAACACCCATGGCATGGCTCTCAATATGATGAGAATTAAAATTTTTATT